>CABHPP010123668.1:0-14461 GCA_902168425.1 Peromyscus attwateri
ATACAGGGACGAGTGGCCAAACAAATGGAAACACATGAACTGTGAACCAATGGCTGAGGGGCCCCCAACTGGATCAGGCCCTCTGAATGGGTGAGACAGTTGATTGGCTTGATCTATTTGGGAGGCATCCAGGCAGTTGGACCGGGTCCTGTGCTCAGTGCATGAATTGGCTGTTTGAAACCTGGGGCTTAGTAGAGACCCTTGGCTCAGCCTGGGAGGAGGGGACTAGACCTGCCTGGACTGAGTCCACCAGGTTGATCTCAATCCTCGGGGGAGTCTTTGCCCTGGGAGAACGGGGGAATCCATGGCTGATATGTAAAGTTGAATTATATTGTAAAATAAAATAAAATAAATTCAACAAAATTAAAAAAAAAAGAATTAATGAAACCAAATGTTGGTTCTTTGAGATAATAAACAAAATTAACAAGTCTCTATGAAAATTTACTAAAAGATAGAGAGAATATACAAATTAACAAAATTAAGAATGAAATGAGGGACATAATAGATATCAAAGAAATTCAGAGAATCATAAGGATATACTTTGCAAAGCTACACTCTACCAAATTGGAAAAACTAAAAGAAATGGATAATTTTCTCAATATGTACAACTTGCCTTATATGGAATAATGGTTTTGCACAAAGTGAAGATGTGTATTTACCAAGGCACCTTCTGATTGTTTTAATAAAAGAGGTAATTGCCTGGTAGCTAGGCAGGATGTATAGGTAGGGCAGCCAGACACAGAGGACACACGGAAAAAGAAGGACAGAGTCTCAGAAATGGCAACGGGATGTGGAGAGAAGGAGATATACTTGCCATACTGATAAAAGGTAACAAGCCAAGTGGCAGAGGGTAGATATGAAATATGGGTTAATTTAAAATAGAAGGGTTAGCTACTAACAAGCCTGAGCTAGTGGCTGAGCATTTATAACTAATAGTAAGTCTCCATGTGGCTATTTGGGAACTGGTCAGAAAAGTCTGCCTATATATGGTTCCCAAAATTCTGGCACCTACATCCTCATAAATCCTAGGAAAGCTTTAAAAAGGTTCTAATCACACAAAAACATAGCCAAATGTGGCTTCCTAGTCTCATGTCTCTCATGCCGGCACTGGTTACAGAAATGCATCTCCCAGCTGCTGCCTGTGGGCTTGAGCTTCCACTGTGAGCACCACCAGAGTGAGCCCGGAAAACATGCCAGGAATCTAGCCACAAAGCAGATTTAGGCTTTGTTCATGCAGGCAGAAGAGATTACAGATATGCAGTAAATACAGATCCAGATGGACAAACCTCTAAAAGGGTCACAGTCAGTTTAAACAGGTACATAGACTTGGAAGAGAAAAGGGAAATGGTATAGACAGTTATAAAAAATAGTTAGAAAATAACAAAGTCTTTAAAGAAAGAATAAAGCAATTATAAAGGGAAAAAAACAACAGAGAGATGAAAAATACACAGAGAGTCTGGATAGGTCAGATAGGCAATATAAAGGGACCAATAACTTCTAGTGATATAGACACAATAATTAAAAATCTCACACCAAAAAAAGCCCAGGGCCAGGGTTTTAGTGCAAACTTCTACCGGACTTTTAAAAAAGAGTTAATGGAAATATTCCATAAATTATTACATAAAACAGAAGCAGAATGACCAGACACATTACATCTTACAAGACCAAAGTTATCCTGATAGTCAAACAATATAAAGACACTGTGAAGAAGCAAATTACAGATCAATTTCTTTTATGATCATAGATGCAAAATATTCTCCATAACATACTTGCAAAACAAATCCAAGAAGCCATCAAAAAGATCACCCTTCACAATCAAATGGACTCCATTCTGGAGATGAAGGCATGGTTAAACATATGCAAATAGATAAATGTAACCCAACATACAAACACTCTGAAAGACAAAAAACACATGATGATATCATTAATGCAGAAAAGGCCTTTGAAAATAATCCAAAATCCTACCATAATAAAAGTGCTGGAGAGATCAGAGGCACAAGGGAAATGCCTCAACATTAATGAAGGCAGTTTAACGAAAGCCCATAGACAACATCAACTTTAATGGAGAGAAACTCAAAGCAATTTTACTAAAATCGGGAAGAAGTCAAGCTGTCGCCGCTCTTCACTCTCCACAGCTGTTCAAAATAGTACTTGATTTGTCCCTGCAGTAAGACAACTGAAGGAAATCAAGGGGATACAAAATGGATAGGAAGAAAGCAAAATATCTTTATTTGCAGGTAATATGATAGTAAACATAAGTGACCCTAAAACATGCACAGGAAAATTACTGTAGCTGATAAACCCTTTCAGCAAAGGAGCTGGATGCAAAATTAACTCACAAAAAATAAGTAGCCATTCCATATAAATTGATAAATGAACTGAGAAAGAAATCAGGGAAATAAAATCTTTCACAATAACCACAAGTAATATAAAATATCTTAGGGTAATTCTAACCTATCAAGTAGAAGACTTGCATGATAAGGACTTCAAGACATTGAAGAAATAATGAAATAAATTAAAGGATACATCAGAAGATGGAAAGATCTTCCATTCTCATGGATTTGTAGAATTAATACAAAGAAAATGACTATCACACCAAAAGCAATCTACAGATTCAAAACAATTCAGTTCAAAATTCCAACAATCATCTCCACAGATCCTGAAGGGACAATTTCCAGCTTCATATTGAAACCCTTCTCTCCCCCCAAACTAGGCTAGCTAAAACAATTCTCAATAGCAAAGAACTGCTGGAGGTATTACCATACCTATTTCAAGTTGTAGTACAGAGCTCTAGTAATAAAAGCAGTATGACATTGACACAAAAACAGATGTGTTGATCAATGGAATAAAACTAAAGACCCAGAAATAAAATCACACACCCCTGGACACTTGATTTTTGAGAAAGAAGTCAGAAACACACATTGTAAAAAAGACAGCATCTTCAAAAATGGTGCTGGCCACTGGCAAGGCGGTATGTAGAAGAATCCAAATAGACATATACTTATCATCCTGTCTCAAACTAAGGCCCAAATGGATCAAAACCCTCAACATAAATCTGTGGAACAACTGCATCTGATAGAAGAGAAAGCAGGGAAAAGCCTTGAACTCACTGGCACAGGAAAACCTGTTCTGAACAGAATTCCACCATTAGCACAGTCACTAAGATGGACAATTAATTAATAAATGGAACCTCATGAAACTGAAGGCTTCTTTAAAGCAGTGGGCACCATCATTCAGACAAAGCATCAGCCTAGCGAATAAGAAAATATTACCAACTACACATCTAATACAGGGCTAGTATCCATAATATAGAAAGAACTAAAAAAAAAAAAAAGCAGAAATCCATGAAACAAATAACACAATTTAAAAAATGAGATATGGATATAGACAGATAATGCTGAAAAGAGGACTCTTAAATGGCTAAGAAACCATTAATGAAATGATCAACAATGTCGTCAGTCATCCAGGATATGCAAACCAAAACTACTTTGAGATTTTTTTTCTTTTTCTTTTCTTTTCTTTTTTTTTTTAAATTTTATTTTACAATACACTTCAGTTCTACATATCAGCCATGGATTCCCTTGTTCTCCCCCCTCCTGTCCCCCTCCCCTTCCCTCCAGTCCACCCCTCATTCCCACCTCCTCCAGGGCAAAGCCTCCCTCTAGGACTGAGATCAACCTGGTAGACTCAGTCCAGGCAGGGCCAGTCCCCTCCTCCCAGGCTGATGATAAGTATATGTCTATTTGGATTCTTCTACATACTGCCTTGCCAGTGGCCAGCACCCTTTTTGAAGATGCTGTCTTTTTTACAATGTGTGTTTCTGACTTCTTTCTCAAAAATCAAGTGTCCCAAGTGACCCTGCATAAGCCCCAGGTTTCAAACAGCCAACTCATGCAATGAGCACAGGACCTGGTCCCACTGCCTGGATGCCTCTCAAACAGATCAAGCCAATCAACTGTCTCACCCATTCAGAGGACCTGATCGAGTTGGGGGCCCCTCAGCCATTGGTTCATAGTTCATGTGTTGCCATTTGTTTGGCTATTTGTCCCTGTGCTTTATCCAACCTTGCTCTCAACAATTCTTGCTCATATAAACCTTCCTCTTTCTCACTAATTGGACTCCCGGAGCTCCACCCCGGGCCTAACTGTGGATCTCTGCATCTAGATCCCTCAGTCATTGGATGGGGTTTCTAGCACGACAATTAGGGTGTTTGGCCATCCCATCACCAGAGTGGGTCATTTTGGGCTGTCTCTCGACCATTGCCAGCAGTCTATTGTGGGAGTATCTTTGTAGATTTCTGTGGGCCTCTCTAGAACTTTGCTTCTTCCTATTCTCATGTGCTCTTCATTTATCATGGTCCCCTATTCCTTGTTCTCCCTCTCTGTTCTTGATCCAGCTGGGATCTTCTGCTCCACCAAGCTCTCTTTCCTCGACCCTTGACCTTCATTTCCCCCACTCATGTCCAGGCTGTTCATGAAGATCTCATCCATTTCTCCGTCATTGGGTGATCCCCGTGTCTTTCTTGGGGTCCTGTTTAGAAGACACCTTATGCTGGAGAGGATGTGGAGCTAGGGGAACTCTCCTCCACTGCTGGTGGGAATGCAAGCTTGTACAACCACTTTGGAAATCAATATGGTGCTTTCTTAGAAAATTGGGAATCCATCTACCCCAAGATCCAGCTATACAACTCTTGGGCATATACCCAAGGAATGCTCAATCATACCACAAGGGCACTTGCTCAGCTATGTTCATATCAGCATTGTTTGTAGTAGCCAGAACCTGGAAACAACCTAGATGTCCTTCAACTGAAGAATGGATAAATAAAATGTGGTACATATACACAATGGAATACTACTCAGCAGAGAAAAACAATGACATCATGAGGTTTGCAGGCAAATGGATAGATCTGGAAAAAATCCTCCTGAGTGAGGTAACCCAGACTCAGAAAGACAAACATATTATGTACTCACTCATAGGAGGATACTAGATGTGGAACAAGGATGACTGTACTTCTACTACTTTGAGATTTTATCTTATACCCATCAGAATGTCGAGGAACACTAAAATAAGTGACAGATCATGCACTGAGGATGTGGAGTAAGGGAGTCACTCATCTTTTGCTGATAGGAGTGTAAACTCATACAGCCACTATAGAAATTGGTGTGGTAGTTTCTCAGGGAGATGGAAATAGACATAACTCAAGATCCAGTTATATCATGCATGGGCATACACCCAAAAGATCCTTCATTCTTCAACTGAGACACTTGCTCAACCATGTTCATTGCTTCATTATTCATAATATCTAGAATGTGTAAACACGTTATATGTCTGTCAACAGATGAATGAATTGTTGTATAATACACATTGGTGTACATTACTCAATGGAGTATTACTCAGTCATTAAAAATAGTCAAATAATGAAATTCACAGATTAATGCATAGAACTAGAAAAAAAAATCATCCTGAATGACTGAAGACCTACTCCACCAAATGGAACCCATATCTGAAAGCAGGTGACCAAGATCCCAAGACTAGGTATTCCAGGATATATGGAGAAGTGGACAAATGGCCTTATCCCTAACTAGAAGCAACCACCAATTGATAATCACTTGCAACAGAAAATTTAATTTCACTGGGGAAACAAACCACTCTTAAGGGTAGGCTGCATGCTCAGCAGTATGTGATATGATCAACAGAAAATGAACTCAATGGCATCTTTAGAAGTTCTTTTTCTTATTATATCATGTCAGGGCTTTTCCTTATTTTTTAAAATTATCATATATATATTTAAAAATCATCAAATATATATTAAAATTTATATATATATATTAAAAATTTATATATAGAAATTCCTTTTCTCTCTTATTACCCTGTAGGTCCTTTGTGTGTATATATTATGGCTTCTTGTTATTGCTGAGTGTGTAAACAAGTGAGTCTCTGTGTCTATATTTATTTAATTTCCTTTTTCTTAGGCTGTTTTCCTTCTTTTTGATTGTTTTGTCCTATTGTAATACATTCAATTTTTGTTTTATCTTATTACATTTTACTTTATTGTATTCATTTTTATTCCTCAGAAGCCTCTTTGTTGTCTAGTGTGAGACAGAAAGGGGATGGAACTGATGGGGAGGAATGTGGGGGATCTAGAAGGATTACAGAGGGAGAAACTGCAATCAGTATATATTATGTGAAAATACAACTGTTTTCAATAAAAAATTAAGAAATGCTTAGGATGAAGGACATTAGATAAACGGATAAGCTTTTAAAGAAAGCCTTTAAATTAAGTTAAATCCTTCCAGTTCAGAGAGAGGAAATACGAAGAAATGATGAATTAAGTGGCCTACACTAAGTTTTAGAGAGAAGGCAGATAGAATGAAGAAAAAGTTTTCATTTAATCTTGTTAACCATTTTAGCCAGCAGCAAATCTTCTAAAATACTTCATAACATGTAGTATTAGCTACACTGATCTGCAGAAACAAATAAGCAGTATCCTTATGTTTAATCTGTGATACCACAGTAGAGAGAGGGGTTATGACAAAGATAGAAAGGAAGTATTTCCAAATATTGTAGATACTGTTAGAAAGAGATTCAGCATTTTAACATAAAATTAGCAAGGAGGAAATGTACCTAGCTCTTCATCTGCACAATCACCTTTGTCCTAACTAATGATACAGACATCAATAAAGCTGTATCATAGCCCTGAACTATGTCTCTGTCTGTCCTTATATGGGAATATGTTTTCTCACTTTAATTTTGGCAAATTATCTTTACTGTAGTGTCTATGTAACAGAGAAGCCTAATAAAATCATAAAACAACCAACTAAGAAACTCAATCAATGTGCCTACAAGTAAGATATTTTAATTGATTGCAATTATATCAAAGACAAGTCCCTAGACTAATAACATCAAATAAGAATAAAAGGATTAAAAATAACTTAAGGATATAGAATGTCTAAAAGAAATATAACAGTAGAAAATTAGGAAAGGGGAGACACTGAACTACAATTTGAGTAATTTTAACCGTAACTGAATTTAAATTAAAGAAAAGATATTTGAATATACCTGTGTATTGCTCTAGACAACTGATAGCTCATTGCGCTGTTCAGATAAATGGAAAAGGTTTTAAAGATTATTTGAGTATTTCTCACCAGTTTAAATAGAGAAAAACAATAAATGTGATTAATTAAGTGGCTTTCACTAAGCCACAGAGAGAAAATGGATTAAATTGTAGAAAATGTTTCTGTTAAATCAGATAAAGTCAATCTATAAGATAGGCATTTTATTTACTTGAACAGTAGTGACAAATTTCTTATTGTCAGGAATTGTTTTATGTTGACTTCTTTATATAATGAAACTTAGGTGATTTTAGAATCCAAAAACAAAGTAGAAATAATATTTATATAGCAAATAAGTACATGATAAGGAAAATGTTATACATTCAGAGTGAAAATTTGCATACAGTTAATAAGCTTACAGGGTCGATACAAAAACCACAACTCGTATTTTAAAGGAGATAGGAGATATTTAATTCTTTAGCCATTTTTGAGTGATCATACACCAGGAACACAGATTTAAGTTACCCCAATCCCATGTTCCAATGTGAAAGCATTTTCACAGTTTTATAGTACATATAACACCATAAACAAAGGCAAGTTAAAAATACTTTAGTAGGTACCTCAGAGAGGCAATTACAGCAAGAAGCCCTAAACATTTCTCTAGGATGTAGATTCTATCTGATGACATACACAGGTTTTGACTTGGTAAAAGCTAGTGGTCTGCTAAGTCAATAGATCCAAAGCTTTCATATTTTTTTACTCACAAGATGTTAGTTCCTCCTCCCCCATAGAGAGGCAAAGAGTGGCTATTCTGGAGGGCTATAACTTAGCACAAGATAAGGTATTTAGGCTCTGGACCTGCAACGTTCCAATCTCTCCAGTCCTGAAATTCTATTCAGTCAATTAGTCTCTGCAGACACTGCTTCATTAAAAAAAAAAGAAAAGAAAGAAAGAATGAAATCATTCACACAGGAACAGATAGTGGGGTAGTTTGGAATATTATACAGAGAACTTAGTTGACACCACATTTTGAAGAAGATCTTTGAGCAAAACCATAAGAAGGAAGTAAAACATCACCAATAGATTAGAAGAGAATTCCAAGCAAGGCAAGAATCATAGTAAGTCTAAGAAATTACAACACAATTGGAATATCTGGGGAAGCCAGGAAGAAGCTCGGTGAAGCTGACTTGTAGTGAAGAGAGGGAATGTTTGTGAATCATTGTTTCCTCCTGATGTTTTTATCTCAGCAGAGCACTTCCACAGACTCCACAGAGAGTCCTGAGTCACACTTCTCAACACTGAATGTGGAGGGGACTTTCTGAAGGCCCACTTCACTAGTTCAGTAACCAACTCTCAACTGGGCTTTCTATAATGCTTTGGAAGGATGGCTTCTTCGTTTTTACCATTTTCAAAATGAAGTCATTTTCTATACAAGCTTACCGTGTGGGAAATAAAAGTTTTTAAAAACCCAAAGTACTATAGTTTATATTTATTTTCCTCACTAGGGTCCAGATAGTCTCTCAATGGGAATCTGCTACTCATAATGGATTTTTAAAGGCCTTGGAAATTAAACTCCACATGAAAATTTCACTTCTTATATTTTTCTCTCTCACAAACATTTTTCTTCTTATGTGGAGTATCAGCATACATACCAGAAAACAGAGCATATTCTGAATTATGTCTTCCAAAAGCACCGTATGCTTTCCCCAGCATCATTGGATGAGCAGAGCTGGCAGGGGGAAGTTTTTTGGCACGGTTGAGGTATGAATTCCTACTTGCTTTTTAGTATGGGCCAAATGGGTGAACAGCTGGGAGCTCCCAGCCCTGGAGAAGGCCATGCATAGAAGAACAAGTAATTGGCAGAGTTACAGCAAATCTGAGGAATTCTTTGACTTTTACTCCCTGGCATAGAAGAGAAGGAAAGCAAACAAGATATCCAAAAATGCATAAAAGTTAACATTTTTCATAATTTAAAAAAAATCTTTCAATTTATGGATCTTATTTCATGTAGTAAACCTCTCACCATAAAAGAAAATAACACACTTAAATAACACCTACATCTGAGGCATGTGTTCTCAGCAGAAGTATTTGACTGTGCCTTATGTTTATTAGGATTTACATTAGTTTAAAGGTGAGGGAATAAAATAAAATTAAGCAAGGTCTATTCTAGGATTCAATATAAATCTTTGTAATTCCCCCACTGGATATTTGTATATCATGAATTGAATATACTTATACATTAAATACACACATTCTGATTCGATTTTGTGTTATGATTCTATTTCTCTTTTCACATTTGTGAACTTTACATTTTCATGGGTCTGTATTAAAAGCTTGCCTGGAGATCAGAGGGAAGAGATAGTTACTAGTTAACCATAGAAGCCAGGCAGTGGTGGCACACCCCTTTAATCCCAGCACTTGGGAGGAGGAAACAAGAAATGATATGACTAGGCAGAGAGAGGAAGTGATAAGGCAGGGTGTAGATGGGAATTCAGGCCCTTTTCAGGCTGAGGAGCTGGCTAGGTAAGAGGTGGCTGTGGCTTGCTCCTTTGTCTCTCGGATCTTTCAACATTTACCCCAATATGTGGCTCCAGGCTTTTATTAATAAGACCAATTTAGATTTGTGCTACATCTGGCATCCATCTTTTAGGACATGAATTCATTAAAAAGGCACTTGCCTGTAGTTTTGCAGCCACCAGCACAGGCAAGAGCTGCAAGTGGCTGGAGTCATTGCCCTGCCGGCTAAGGTTTCTCTCTCTTTTCCTCAAGCCTCTGAGCCAGTTGGGATTTTTCTGTTGCAGCCTATCTGCATCAGACTCCCTAGGCTTCTGGATTCCCAAAATGGCAGGAGTTGGCCACTTTTGCACGCTTCCCCCATGCAGATGGCTGGCTCTTTGGCTTTTTCTCTCCCCATTGAGTTGGGGGCTTTGCCTGGACCCCCTCCTCAGGCTGCTGCCACACTATGTAGTTTCCTTAACACCCACTTTGTCTTCTACTTTGCTATGCCAAAGCTGTCAGCCTTACATCTTCATGGTTATCATTGGCAGATTTGGTGAGACAATTGGGATTTTTTAAAGGGAGGAATTAGTTAAAAGAGAGTTTTTTTCCCTCATATTAAAAAATGGAAAACACTATATAACAGAGGGAGGGGAGTAAGGTCTCTGTATGATAATACACTGAATGGTTTGAAAATGGAACAATTAAATGACAGGGTAAATAATTTAGATGTGCATCAAAGAAACTCCATATGGAGTTTACTTTCTTCATGGCAAATGTTAGCCATCCGGCAAGAAAATGCCCTTGCCTCATACTGCTGACAGTATGGTGTCCAAATGGGACAAACAGTACACAAAAGAAAGGATTGCTGAACTTTGTCAAGACAAGGTAGGGCAGCCTTTCAGAAAATCCTGCTTCACAGATAAGTCTGTCAGATATTCTAGACCTGTAGGCCAAAGACAGAAGCCCTTATGTTGCAAAGGAACCAGGGTGACTGTCCTAGCAGCCTGTTGTTTCTGTCATTTCTCACATTTTTTTTGGAAGTTGCTAGCTTGCACTTCTTGCTTAATCAGGTAATATTATTTCCTTCTCAGGTTTCAGATGGAGTTGAAGACTTTATAGTCATAGTTTTCCTTGTCACCATATTCAGAAAAGACATTCAATAATCAGTTGGAAATTGTATAGGGTTGAGAGATTTTAAAATATAGTTTTGTTAATGCAAGTTAGAACAGAAAGTGAATTAGGTACATCCTTTTGACATCACCAAAATAGGATAGATAATGGAGTATTTTCTCTGAATTTTTCAAATGTTTATGGATTAGACATTTTTGATGTGATTGTTGCCTGTACATAGTTATTGTACTCATTGTATATAGTTTTTCTTATGTTAGTTATAACCTCTTTTTATTTTAGACAAAAAACAAGGGGAAATGTGGTGATATTTGGTTTGTGCTCTAACAAAGTTTGCCTGGAGATCAGAGGACAGAAGTAGCCACTAGTTAACCATAGAAGCCAGACACTGGAGGCACACACTTTTATTCCCAGCATTTGGGAGGAGGAAACAGGAAGTGATATGGCTTGGTAATGAGAGGGAGTAATAAGGCATGGTGGAGACAGAAGCTTGGCTCCTTTTTCCAGTATGAGAAGTAGTGGAGATAAGAGGTTACTGTGACTGCTTTACTTCTCTGAACTTCCAGCATTTTCTCTGATATCTGGCTTAAGACTAATTAGAATTGATGTTACAGTGTCTTAATTGTGTTATAACTTTATTCATATAAAGGCCATGTAGTCTTGTACTTTTTAAAGATTCTTTAATAAGTAACTTCATTGTTTTTCTTTCTTTTTTATTTTATAATTTAATTTAATTTTACATATCAGCCATGGATTCCCCTCTCCTCCCTCCTCCAGCTCCCCCCCTACCCTCCCCCTAGTCCACCCCCCATTCTCATCTCCTCCAGGGCAAGGACTAGCCTGGGGATTCAGTTTAGCCTGGTAGATTCAGTCAAGGAAGGTCCAGTCCCCTCCTCCCTTCACCCAGGCTGAGCAAAGTGTCCCTGCATAGGCCCCAGGTTCCAAACAATCAGCTCATGCACTAAGGACAGGTCCCGGTCCCATTTTAAGCTAATCAACTGTCTCACTTATCCAGAGGGCCTGATCCAGTTGGGGGCTCCTCAGCTATTGGTTCATAGTTCATGTGTTTCCACTAGTTTGGCTATTTGTCCCTGTGCTTTTTCCAATCATGGTCTCAACAATTCTGGCTCATACAATCCCTCCTCTTTCTCACCAATTGGACTCCTGGAGCTCCACCTGGGGCCTGGCCGTGGATCTCTGCATCTGCTTCCATCAGTCATTGGATGAGAGTTCTAGCATGACAGCTAGGGTGTTTGGCCATCCTATCACCAGAGTAGGTCCGTTCAGGCTTTCTCTCGACCATTCCCAGTAGTCTAAGAGGACCCTAAGAAAGACACAGGGATTGCCCAACAACAGAGAAATGATGAGATCTACATGAGCAAACTGGATGTGAGGGGGTTAATGAAGGGCAAGGGTCGAGGGAAAGAGAGCTTAGGGGAGCAGAAGATGCCAGCTGGATCAAGAACAGAGAGGGAGAACAAGGAAAAAAGAGACCATGATAAATGAAGACCCCATGGGAATAGGAAGAAGCAAAGTGCTAGAGAGTTCCCCAGAAATCACAAAGATACCTCCACATTGTTTTTTCTTATATAATTATTTTTAAATAAAATTTACATGTATTTATTAATTATAAACTTGCTGAAAACAACTGAAAGATTTTAGATATGTGGAATACTCTTTTGCACTGTGTGGATATATGTCACTGTGATTGGTTTAATAAAGAGTCTGAGTGGCCAATAGCTCAATAAGATAAGGTTAGGCAGGAGAGCCAAACTAAGAATGCTGGGAGAAAGAAGGAGGATCTGGGGAGTGGCCCACAGATGCAGAGAGAAACAAAATAGGCATGCTGTACTAAGAAAAGTTACCAAGCCGTGTGGCAAAGCATAGATTAAAAAAATGGGCTAATTTAAATATAAGAGTTAGCCTGAGCTATTGGCCAAGCTTTTATAATTAATATTAAGTCTCTGAGTGGTTATTTGGGAGCAGCTTTCAGGACAAAATCTTCTGCCAACACAAACATGTTTAATTTCTCTCCTTTTAGTATTTAACTTCTCTGTTGCATTGAAATGTACACCAACTATACAGTTTTCTGACATCAAATGTGACTTTGAGTATAAGGTTATGCAGTGTTAAGATTTTTTCCATAATTCTTTAAATTATTGTGATACACAAGAAGATAGTATGAGAAATATATCAAGAATATATTGAGAACATATATGCAATCAAAATGGGTAACACAGTTTTGAGAGAAATAACTGTATAACACATAAGATCTAGAATTGGATTTATATAGCAACATAAATGGTCATAATCTCTTAGATCAGGACACCATTTTAGACTGAAACATTCTCATTTATTCTATTTTCTAGTACCAGTTAGGTAACAAGCAAATCTTTGGGAGACAGTAATTTTGTTTCAGATCACTGGTTATATTTTCATAAAGTAATAATTATTTAAAAGTAATACAGAAGTAGAACTTAATTATTCTCACCACAATAATGAAGCCACACAATCAACCAAGGAATAAAAAAACACCAATACAGTGACAGTGGAAAATGACTTCAAAGAATATGAGTTAATATTAACAGACTCTTAACTGACTGTAAAAAATTCACTGATCCTTAATTTTAAAAAAATTGAGTTTGCATTTTACAACTGAAGGTCTGTTGCATCTCCTCCTATGCTCTCGTAGAAGAAATTGGGTCTAGGGGAGCCCTCAATTCATCTCATCCTCCAGCCATCATTCTGATTCTATGACATAGAGAACCCAGTTTTGTGCGTGTGTGTGTGTGTGTGTGTGTGTGTGTGTGTGTGTGTGTGAAGCTAACACTGTGTGTTGTAGCCTCAAGTTTTCCTGTGTCCCACAGCCACTTGGTCCCAAATAAACCCACAGTGGCTTATATCAATTACAAACTGGTCTATGGCCCAGGCTCATTACTAACTAGCTCATTCATCTTAAATCAATCCATTTCTATTAAATTCATGTATTGCCATATGGCCGTGGTGTTACTTGTCTGCTGGCATGTTGCTCCTTGGGTGGTGAGCTGGTGTCTCCCTGACTCAGCCTTCCTTCTGCCTGTATCTTTGCTTAGATTTACCACCTGGCTCTTATCCTGTCTTACCAAAAGCCAAATGGCTTCTTTATTAACTAATAGTAGCAACACACATTCACAGTTTACAGAAAGAGTATCCCATTGTGGGATACTCAATTCTGATTCCATGACCCAGAGATTACATTATGGGTAGGTTTGATGATAGGCAGGTCTCCCCATGCTCATGGCCTGCAATTTCAAAGGGGAAATTCTACCCATGGAGCCAATAAAGGTGCCTTACTTTATATAGAGTATGGAGGAATCTATTTCTTAGCACAACTTGTAAAAATCAGAATAGGCTATCCAATCATCTGGTGATCGTAAGTGGAGATAAGAAAAGTGGCACAATAGATGGAGATTTGACATGGAAAGCCAGAAATAGATTCAGTCAGAGGCAGGTCTCCTAAAGCCCACCTTTGAAGCACTTTAGGGAAGGCAAATGGCCAAGAATATGTCTTTTCAGAGGACAACGCAAACAAGAGTGAGTGCATGTCAATGGCTGAACACTAGGCTGACTTTCTCCTTCTCCCAAATTTTTTTTTGAATTTATTTTATTTTATTTTACAATATAATTCAACTTTACATATCAGCCATAAATTCCCCCTTTCTCCCTCCTCCCGTCCCGCCCCCCTCCACCTGGCCGGCCCCCCTCCCCCTAGCCCACCCCCCATTTCCATCTCCTCAAGGGCA
>CABHPP010123670.1:0-22171 GCA_902168425.1 Peromyscus attwateri
GCCCTTGATCTCAATACCAACCATAGAAGACTCGGGAGGTCTGTACAGAGAGACTGTGACGAGACAGCCACGTAGTTAGTTTATAACCAATGAGAAGGAAGAAACAGGACTCCTTATAAGACAACCGCACAGGAAGAAACTCCCTTTTCGGAGAGCTCTCTTGGCGGGAGAAGCTAGCTGGCGGAAAGCGGGTAAGCTTCTGGCTCTGACCTCTTGGGCTTTCACCTTTACATTGGCTCTGTGTTTCTTATTTAATAAGGCGGTCGGTTACATCTACAGCTGGCCACTCCCACACATTCCTGCAGACATCATGAAAACTCTCCCTCTTCACCTCTCCTATCTACCTCA
This sequence comes from Peromyscus attwateri, assembly GCA_902168425.1. NCBI lineage: Eukaryota > Metazoa > Chordata > Mammalia > Rodentia > Cricetidae > Peromyscus > Peromyscus attwateri. The sequence goes on from CABHPP010123670.1 coordinate 349, forward strand.
CTGTGCTTTAACCACAGGCTCTGGGATCACCTCCTGGAAATTCTCAGAAACTCCTTTCCCATGGCCAGCATCAAGGCCCCTTTCTCCTGTCATCCCTAAGGGTTACCACACTATGCTCGTGACATATATTTCCATGTGTATTGCATGATGTTGTGGCTGCCATTCACAAGACACACCATCAGTCTCACTCAGAGAACTCAATTGTTCCCTGTGAGGTAGCTTCTAGTATCATCTCCACCTGACAGATAGGGAAACTGAGGCACAAGGACCCTACGTTATAATCCAGGATTGAAACCCAGACCCTGGCCTCCATAGATCATTTGCTATCTAGCCACTTCCTGCTTTTATGGGCATCCACAAGGTTCACTGATACTAACTAGGAAAGAGGATGTTAGCCTTACAGAGAACTTTTAAGAACTATTTATTTGTTTGTTTGTTTGTTTTCGAGACAGGGTTTCTCTGTGTAGCCCTGGCTGTTGTGGAACTCATTCTGTAGACCAGGCTGGCCTCAAACTCACAGAGATCCCCCTGCCTCTGACTCCTGAGTGCTGGGATTTAAAGGCTTGTGCCACCACCGCCCAGCAAGAACATTTTCTATTCTTCCTGCTCTGTCTCTTTTTCCAAGCAAGACACGAATAAATCAATACAGTCGCATCACATAATGACATCTGGTCAGCAATGGACTACTATAAGGCTGTGGTCCCAGGACCACTGTCACAGTCTGTGGTAGTTGTCCTGATGTGAGCATGCTACGACGCTCTCACTCTTCAATCACTGGCACATTCTGTACATCTATCCTCCATCCTTTTGGGATGCATGACTGTTGATTTGACTCACTAGTAAATTCCTGACTGACCTGGAAACTCTCACAGCACGTAGAAAATGAGTGGAGAGACAGCAGGAGGAAATGTCTTTTTGTCATCACTGTGCTTTAGAGACTCACTGGAGTAGTTAAACCCTCAGAGGAGCTTTCATCACATGCTGCTGGGCAAATTTAGGTGCCACTGTGGGCGCTCCCCACTGAAGTCCCAGTAGAGCTCTACCTTTCAAGTTAGGGATCAAGGCTTGTGCTCTGTGGTCGTCTTAATCCCACGAGCTACAGGCAGCTGTAGCATAGCAGTTCAATTTCTCCACTTAGCTGGCCAGTACAATGAAGCCAAGCCCTGTGCTCCAACCTAAATGGGGCTTCCCAGCAGAGTACTGCAGGGACAGGCCCTTCTATCAAGACTCTTGAGCCTCCTAGGGACACCTACAGAGGTGGAGCCAACAGTTAATCAGTGTACAATACATGGGGATGGAAAGAGGCCAGCAGTGGACACAACCTGCCCCCAGTGCTGGTGCTGGTAAACAAGAGGCACTCATCTCGTAGTCCTTCATTCCACCTTTAAGACTGACCACTGGGAAGCCTAGAGTAGGGGAGTTCAGTGTGGATGTAACTGGGTTCCACAGGTCTGTGGTGGTGGTTTCCTGCTACCTCTACTTTACAGAATACTACAATTGAGGAATAGCTTTCTGAGTGTGTCAACACTGAAGCCATGCACCTTCACTTTAGTTCAGATGTGGCATGACCAGAGGGCAGCACCTGCTCCTCTGGTGTACACTATAGGCAGACTAGAAAGGACTCTCACTACTCTAGTGTGACTCTTCTCAAGCAACTGCTCCTGTGCTAAATCCCAGGTTCCTTGACCAGGAAAGGAATGAGACGCATACTATCAAGCCGTCATGGAGATGATGTGACTCAGCTGATGATGTGTATGAAAGACCCTTGAAAGGACAAGCTGTCTCAAAATGTTGGGCACAATGGTTACAAAATACAACTGTAAAACTCAGTCATTTTTCCAAGACTAATTTGGTTTAAATATATGAGAGACCTTGGAATGACCACAGCAAGACCCACCCTTTCACTAAATAGTCATATTGAAATTAATAATCTAACTTAAGCAAATTAACTATTATTAGTGCACATTTATGTGGATTTGATATGAATTATAAAACCATTCCCAGAGGTTTCACTTAGACACTTTAAAAATGCTAAAGGGGGCTAGAGAGATGGCTGAGTGGTTAAGATAAAAGGATGGCTGAGTGGTTAAGCCATTTTGCTTTTCTTTCTCTAGGTTCAGTTCCCAGGATCCTCACAGTGGCTTACAACCATCTGATACTCAATGTAGTACCACATACATGCAAGCAAAACATATATACACATAAAGAATAAAAATAAAGCCTTCCATTGTTGTTTTGTTTGTCTTTTGGTTTTTCAAGACAGGGTTTCTCTGTGTAGCCTGAATAGAAAACACAGAAAACATTCACTGATTAATATCTGTAACCCTAGAACTCAGGAGTTGGAGGCAGGAAGATAAGGAGAATGAGACAAGCCTAGGCTACAAGAGGCTTAGAGGGCTGCAGAGACACCTCAGTGGTTAAAAGCACTGGTTACTCTTGCATAGGATCCAGGTTTGATTCCCAGTACCCACACAAAGGCTCCAACCATCTGTAATATCAGTCCAGGAGATCCGAAGCACATGCATACATACATGTAGCCAATATACTCATACACACAAAATAAATAACTAAATCTTAAAAATGAACAAAAAATACAGCCAGTTTAGCCAGGTACGGTGGTGCAAGCCTTTAATCTCAGCACTGGAGAGGTGAAGGCGGGCAGATCTCTTTGATTTCGAAGCCAGCCTGTTCTACAGAGTGAGTTCCAGGACAGCCAAGGGTACACCATGAAACTCTGTATGGAGGGGGTGGGGGACCAAACAAACAAAAAACAAAACAAAAAAAACCCAGCCAGTTGGTAAACTAAGTGTAATTCTGCAGCTGGCTGAAACCATCACCACAATAATGTGTCTTTAGTTTCTGGGGGAGAGAATCACATCTACTCACAATGAGTCAGCTAGTGTCAGGGTGTTATTAAGTCACCAGGAATAACAGGTATAGAGGTGCCTCTCTAGTAACTGAACCAAAATCAAGAAAAGAAACTACTACAGATATGCACACTTTTAGTCCCACAGACCAAATTCTTTTCGTGGCTACATTTAGAATTATTCACATTAGTAAATTCAGAGTTTTAAAATCAGCCTATTGGCAACATAGATAATTTAAATTTAGCTGGGTGGTGGTGGCATACACCTTTAATCCCAGAACTTAGGAATCAGAGTCAGGCAGATCTCTTAGTTTGAAGCCAGCATAATCTACAGAGCAAGTTCAAGGACAGTTAGGGCTACACAGAGAAACCCTGTCTCGAGAAAAATTAATTAATTAATTGAAATAAACTTGGTTTAGAGACACTATATTGCTTGCTATTCCTATAGTTAGGCAAAGCAAAACCTTGAGATGGCTTCAGGTTCAGTTTTCTGTTTCTGAGATGTGGTCTCACTACATAGCCCAGGACAGCCTTAGCCACATGAGTACAGGGTTACAAATGGGTACCACAATGCTTAGCTAGTGAACCCTAAAATGGTGACATGATTGTTCCAAAACTGTGTTATAGTGGTATTCTATTTGTACTGAAATGTGACTTTATTTGTATGTTAATAAATAAAGTTGCCTAGGGGTCAGAGCTATTAACAAGCCATAGGGAAAGCCAGGGCGGTGGTGGTGCACGTCTTTAATCCCAGCACTTGGTAAGCAGAACTAGGTAGATCTCTGTGTGTTCAAGGATACAGCCAGCATTGGAGACACACACCTCTAATCTCAATACCAGCCATAGAAGACCTGGAGGTCTGTACAGAGAGGCAGTGACAAGGCAGTCACGTAGTTGGGTTTACAACCAATGAGAAGGCAGAACAGAATTCTATTTAAAGACGAACGCACAGGAAATACCTCCCTTTTCGGAGAGGTCTCTTGGCGGGAGAAGCTAGCTGGCGGAAAGCGGGTAAGACTCTTAGCTCTGACCTCTTGGGCTTTCATCTTTACATTGGCTCTGTGTTTCTTATTTAATAAGACGGTTGGTTACATCTACACTGTGTTCCTATCTGAAGCATCAACAGAGCCTTCCTCCCATGATGCCTCACTGCAAAAGCATTTTTCTGTAGACTCTTGTGATACTGGACTCACTCAGTATTTCCCACATGCTATCTTCATTTTGTTTGTTTGGTTGGTTGGTTGGTTTTTTTCGAGACAGGGTTTCTCTGTGTAGCTTTGCGCCTTTCCTGGAACTAGCTTTGTAGACCAGGCTGGCCTCAAACTCACAGAGATCCGCTTGGCTCTGCCTCTCAAGTGCTGGGATTAAAGGCGTGTGCCACCAACACCCGGCTCATTATTTTTAAATAGCAGTGAAAGCAGATATTTAAGCTATCAAAAACCTGGAACCTTCCTGTTTTTTCTAAAAGCCATGTCCATCACAATACAGAGATAGACATTTTATCTCTATCTACATGACATGCATTAAAAAATCAGAGGGTGAGCACCTGCAGGTATGTGCAGCCAGTCCTGTAACTTTTACTTTGGAAGTTAGTTCCCAGAAAAGGATAATTGTAAAACCTAGTATGGAGACTCTTTTCCTGCTTCCTTCTTAAAGATTTGCTGGTTTTAATGCAGGACCCCAAGTTTGCCTCTAATCTAAACTTGTGATATAGCAGAGAATGACCTTGAATTCCTGATCCTCCTCCACCTCACAAATGTTGAGATCACAGTTATCCACCATGACCAGCAAAACTCTTTTAACCCAGTTGAATAAACTGTTTGCAGGTATTAACCTCCATATCCTGGCATCATTACTTCAAAGTCAGAATGTGCAATAAAAGAAGATTCTGCAATGCAAACTATTTAAAATTGTGTATCTGTTTGATGACCAAATCTGTAGGATAGTCTACAATATGTGCTACACTCACTAATTTTCTTCAGAAATCTGAAAATTCCAAATTTCAGGATACCTATTCCTAAGAATTGCAGATAAAGGACTGTGGTCCTAAAGCATTCAATGTCAACAGGACAAGCTCTGGCTGAGACATGATACACTGGAGATGCAAATGGACAACATGAGGACATGCACTTTACTGGCCAGGAAACAGTACCAGTTTATGTTGGGGAGATGGGTATATCCCTGCCTGGCTGAATGAGACCCTGAATGAGAAGGCTGAACTTGTCCCCAGCAAACTAAGCTGGGGCTAGTATGGAATAGCAAGGAGGGGAGCTGATAATCTCTAGGAAGGAGCTGGCAGAGGGAAGCGCAGAAGGCCTCTGCGGGCTGCCAGACAACTGTGAGAAGGATGGACTGTGGTGGGCAAATAGTGTGCTATTATGGTAGGACATACCTCTAGAGAGTTAAGATAACTGAGACAGCCTATCTTGGAGGCTCTTGGAGTGGAGAAGCATGTAAGTCTGGGAGGTGGCAGACCAGTTAGAATTCTTGTGGAAAAGGACAGAGTTTCACTATGTAGGCCAGGTTGTCCTTGAACTTGGAATCCTCTTCTCTTCCCCTCCTGAGTGTTGAGATTACAGGCATGCATCCTACTAGCTAAAGTTTTTAAACTAATTTTCAAGTGACAAGAAAAATGTATTTGTTTATGGGTTCAAACGATGTCTTGGTATATGTTCTCATTGTGAAAAGATTGGCATACCCATCATCTCACCTATCTTTGTTGTATTTGGTAAAAACATTTCAGAGCTATTCTTCTAGCAACTGCCTATGTGCATTATCATTAACATGGTCATGGATGAACCTCAAGAATATTATGTTAAGTGAGACACTCTAGATGCATTCTACATGTATTTTTAAAAGTTGAAGCAAGGTGTAGGGTGGTGGTTCCCACAGGCTGGGGGAGAGATATCAGTCATAGGGCATAAAATTTCAGTCAGAATTGGGACTTAAGTGTGATAGACCTAGCCATGAATATATGGACTAATTACTGATCAACACCACCACCCCCCACAGCCTGTCATGTCATCTTTCAAAAGGAAGAAGGACAGAGTTGATGTGGCAGTCCAGTCACTGTACTTCTTCCCAGTGAGGAGGGAGGGAGGGACATAAGGACCTGGAGCTCCACAACAGCCTCTGCTACATAAGAACCTTTCTCAAAGAAGAAGACAAAGGCCAGGTCTCTGCTTCCTCAAAGACTTCCTCCAATGACTGTTCACAGCACTTTCTTCTATAAAGGCTGAAGAATTTTCTTTTTAGACAGGGTCTCACTACATAATCCAGGCTGCTCTTAAATTCTAAATGCTCCTGCCTCAACTTCCTAAGTGCTGATGTTACAGGCATGCACAACCACGTCAGGTTAGACTTCGATTGTCAAGGAAATTACTCAGATTAACTGTATAGGAAGAAAAAAAAAAGAGCTATGCCAACAACTTTCAATCACTGCTGACAATTAACTATTATAAACTGTAGCTAAGAACCCTGTATTTGGCTCACCCAAGCACTCTGCCAGAATTAGGAGCAGCAGTATCTCTATTAAGAGTGAACACATTGTAGAGCAAGCCTTTAATCCCAGCACCAGGAAGGCAGAGGCAGGTGTATCTCTTGAGTTTGAGGCCAGCCTGGTCTACAAAGTGAGTTTCAGGACAGCCAGAGCCACAAAGAGAAACACTGTCACGAAAAACAAAAACAAACAAACAGAGTAAGATGACAGGGAAAAAGAGCTCCTGACACTGCCCCTAGGGAGCCTAGGCAGGACCCATTCCCTCCACATCCTTACCTGGGGAGGATATGGGAATCTCTAAAGGCCACTGCAGTATGCCATGCAGACCTTCCCCAGTGCAGAATGAAGTGGCTTGTCAAACTATGCACAATTGGAAGGATATTTGGAGCAGCTGCAAAAGCTCTATTAGGGATAACAGAATGGGTAAGTGAATCTCAAACTCTTTAAGGTTAAACACTCACTAGGGTGAGATTTAATAACACAACAACAGACTACAATAATGAAGTGACTTCTCAAACTTTTCATCAAAGCACCCCCAAGGCACAGGAGAGAAAACCCTGAGGGGAAGCACTTTGAGGCAACTCAATTGATATGTATTCCTATGTTTTGTATTAAAAATTCACACACAGTTTGCAATGAAACGAAATATACCCCTCAAAACCTTCCCCCTATCATTCTTTCCCTCTTGGAAACAGAGGCAATGGGAGATGCTCTTCCCTCCCACTGGCTGCCAAATGGAGGGCTTGCCTTCCTGATGTACTTGCTCTTTGTATTCCACAGGCAAGGCCACACACCACTCTGGCACTGGGTCCTTGGCCCTCCTTCTCACCCCACCCCTTTCCAGGTCACAGGCTGCTGGCAGTGAGTCCCCCACCCCCATTCTCCCATCCAATGACCACATCAGCATCTCCAACTAAGCACCAAAAGGCATCTCACACTTAGCAGGTCAAACACTGAACCCAGGGTCCCCTTCCCGCCCATCTGTCTTCAGCCATCCCTGCTCTAATAAACAGTACCATACAATTGCTCAGATCAAAAAGGCACCCCTTTCTCACATGCCTCCACCCTCAGAACCCAGAAGCAAACAGACACCAAACCAAGCCCACTCTCACTTCAGAGGGTTTATACTCTCTGCTCCCTCTGCCTGAAACGTTCTGCTCTCAGGTCTTCATGGGGCCCCCTTGTCCTCGACTCTTTCAGTCCTGACTCAAATACCATCCACTCAGAACGACCTGGCAAATATACCAAGTGGACAAGCACTCTGCGGCAGCCTAACTGTGATTCTGCTTTCTTTCCTTTGCTAATGCTGCTGCCCTTTAGTATCAACTAATTTACTGCTTGTTGACCATTCCTCCCTCACTAAAATATCAACTCCAAGAAGACCAGAGTTTGAACTTACCAAATTTCCCAACCCTCCCAACAGAACTTGACTCCTCATGGAGACTCTATATGCTTAGTGATTCTTTGCAGAGCCTTATTTTAAAACCAGTTTCTTTGTTAAAATGAAAACATTCACAACCAACTCTTAACATAAGAAAGAGTCTGTATAATGTAGACTACACAAACATGTTTAGGCAGTGTCTTGGTAGCAGTCACAAGAGTACAGAAGACCACAGCAAGCAGAGAAAACTGGAAACAACCTACATGTCCAACAATATAGAACTGAGTCAAGAAACCATGACACAACCATTACATAACCAACCACATTATTAAGAAATACCTCTGGCCTCAACCCTAGACAAAGAACTACAGGCAAGTAAGGAATGCTGAGAGCAGAAGTGGTCTTCCCTGGGGAAAAGCTGAGCAACTGATTATCCTATAACAAATGGTCAGGCCTGAACATATATACATTAAGTAACATTAGGCAGACTGAGTAGTGTATACTTAATTATTTAGGAAAATATACATACACACATACTCATATGTAACAAATAAAGAGAGGCCGTGAATTTGAAAGAAAAGAAAAGGGCCAGAGAGGTGGCAAATGCTTTTAATCCCAGCACTTGGAAGGCAAAGGCAGGCAGATCTCTGTGAGTTTGGGGCTAGCCTAGTCTACACACGGAGGTCCAGGACTACATAGTAAGACCCTGTTTGGGGGGAGAAAAATAAAAGAGAGGAAAGAAGGAAGCAAGGAAGGAAGGAAGAAAGGAAGGAAGGGAGGGAGGGAGGAAAAAAGGAAGGAAGCAAGAAGATATGTGGGAGGGCTTGGAGAGAGGAAAGAGAAGGGGGAAATTATATATTATAATTATATAATAATCTCAAAAATACTAAAATGAAAATACCTCTGAAGGGCTTCAATACAGCTCACTGGTACAGCATTTTCTTAGTGTACCCTGCGATCTAGCTCCAGCATAGGAGTGGGAGACATTCTAGTTTTTTTAAAAAAGGAAAAATTTCTGTTCAACAGAAATGATAAGGACATATGTCTTAGTCAGGGTTTCTATTGCTGTGAAGAGACACCATGATCATGGCAACTCTTATAAAAGAAAAACATTCAATTGAGGTGGCTTACGTTTTCAGATTTAGTCCATTATCATCATGGAGCAACATGGTGGCATGTAGGCAGACATGGTGCTGGAGAAGGAGCTAAGAGTCCTACATCTTGACCTGCAGGCAACAGGAAGGGTTTGTCTCACTGGGTGTGGCTTGAGCATAGGAGTCCTCAAAGCCCACTTCCACAGTGACACTCTTCCTCCAACAAGACTACACCTACTCTCTTTGGGGACCATTTTCTTTTAAACCACCACAACATAACATATTTTTATTTGTTATTATTATTTGTGTTATGTGCATGTGTAAAAATGCATGAAGGTCAAAGAACCACTTTGTGGAGTCAGTTTTTTCCTTCTATCTTTACATGGGTTCCAGGAACCAAACTTAGGTCACCAGGTGTGCTCAGAAAGCACCGTTACTCACTGAGCCATCCATCCCATTGGCCTGATAATCACATAATTTTATATCTCCTATTGGGCATATCGAAGTAACCCACAAGATTGTCTAATGACTATTATCTAACTCGATATAAGATTTTATAGTATCTTTTTTATTTTTGAGACCTTTATTTATTTGTATCTTCTGTGTTTTATGAAGTCTGTCCTGACAGCTATCACAGGCTACATGAAGACCAGCTCAAGGCTATTCAAAGGTAGCTACGGAAAGGAGGGATACTCTCCAGGGAGCAACTTGAAATAAGTGACCGCAAAGCCTCTGTCCTCATGAACTGGCCTGTCACTAAAAATCAGACTGTCTGCTGGAACCGCAGCACCTCCTCTTCCTCTGAAAGAGCACATCCACACTCAGGTGTGCTGACTCTGACATACCACTGTGAAATTCTACACACAGAAGGTAAACGGCTGAAACTGATATTGACTTCAGCAAGAATATTTCCATCTGCCGGGCGGTGGTGGCGCACGCCTTTAATCCCAGCACTCGGGAGGCAGAGGCAGGCGGATCTCTGTGAGTTCGAGGCCAGCCTGGGCTACCAAGTGAGTTCCAGGAAAGGCGCAAAGCTACACAGAGAAACCCTGTCTCGAAAAAACCAAAAAAAAAAAAAAAAAAAGAATATTTCCATCTGTCTCTAGGTTCTCTCAAGCTCCTCCGTTTATAAAACATCTACTACAGACCCGAAAGTATAAACAAACGTCAACCCTAAACCACAGCTGTAGACCCACCAAACACCCAACACCAGAACCAGAAGCCTGGCTTTAAGTAGTGTGCTCCCTTTTGAACATGTAACTGACAAGTGATGGAGAACATGTCTCAGAACCAACTGAACTGTTCATTTTCAATTTAAAAGCTGTTTGTGGTTTGTAGCTTCTGATTACGTTTAAGCTCTTCCCTTACAACCCCAAAGCACCACCCAAGGACACTGCCAATCTGCTGGACAGCAGGCACGCCTCTCCGCCATGGTATCTTCGCCATGGTATCTCCGCTGTGACAAAACCACTACCACGGCTGCCCTGAAGTTAAAACAAAACAAAACAAAAGAATCTTATTTTGTAAAAATTCTTGCTTTGGCCTTTTTGTTGTTGTTGTTGCTGTTGTTGCTGCAGGTGTATGGGGCTTTTTTGTTTGTTTGTTTGTGGGATGGTGGTGGTTTTGTGTTTTTCCTTCTGGTAAAACATTCCTGAATTTCTAAGACAAAAAAACAACAAACATTTTTGTGCATAGGATTAGAAAGCATGTATTTTCAGCAAAAGAGCCACATACAGTTCCTGTCATATATTCTTCTTTGCCTAATTTTACAACCCATAAAAACATGAACAAGCCAGGTAGTGGTAGCACATGCCTTTAATCCCAGCACTCAAGACGCAGATGTTGGCAGATCTCTGTGAGTTCAAGGCCAGCCTGGTCTACAAAGTGAGTTCCATGACAGTCAGGGCTGTTACACAGAGAAATCCTGTCTTGGAAAACAAACAAACAAACAAACAAAAAAATGAACATTATTAAAACTGGGGTTTGCCAAATCTCTTAAGATACATTATTCTCACACCAGGCTCAAACGTCCATTCTGTGCCATTTCTGCCTTGTCATTATCAATTCCTAATGCTGTTGCTCTACTACACTTTCTGTTCTGCCCTAATACCTCCCACTGCATACTGCCCCCACCCTTGCCCACAAGACTTCATGCTCTTTGAGACAGGAAAAATTTATTTCTATCAAACTAATACAATTGAAATTTTTGGTCCATGAATCTTCAAAATGATAATTTTTAAACAGAGTGTGCTGGATGTTAAATTCTTGGTAAGCATTTTCCATCCCAAGCAGCTAAAAAACTTGTTTTTGCTTAAGCAAACAGTTCTAAGGTACTTCTTGAGTATACAAAGACAGCCTGGTGTCAGAGGTATGAACCTTTGCAGTTTGATTTCAGCCACACAAACTTGTGAGCTAAACAATGACTTTCTGTCCAGAAAAGTCTTCATGGTTTGTTTTTTGTTTTTTTTGAGACAGAGTTTCTCTGTGTAACAGCCCTAGCTATCGTGGAACTCGCTTTGAAGACCAGGCTGGCCTCGAACTCATAGAGATCCACCTGTCTCTGCCTCCCAAATGCTAGGACTAAAGGCGTGAGCCATCATGCCCAGCTAAAATAATTGTTTAAAATTTATCTTATGTATATGGTGCTCTATCTGCATATACACCTGAATGCCAGAAAAGGGCATCAAATCCTATTATAGATGGTTGTGAACCATCATGTGGTTGCTGGGAATTGAATGCAGGACCTCTGGAAGAGCTGCCAATGCTCTAAACTACTGAGCCATCTCTCCAGCCCCCACTTTCATGGTCTTTAAGAGCAGTGGGTAAAGGTACTTGTTGCCAAGCCTGACCACCTTAATTTGATCCCAGAAACATACATGGTGGAAGGAAAGAATAAATACCAAGGTTTGTCCTCTGAACTCCACTTCCTTATCCTGCAGACAGTCTCTCTCAGTCTGTCTGTCTCTCTCTCTCTCTCTCTCCAAATAAACAAATATGATTTTAAAAAGTAAAATCTAAAAAAATAAATAAAAAGGTAAAATCCTGTGCTGTCAGAGATTTTATTATACAACTTAAAAACAATCTTCAGGGGCTGGAGATGGTTTAGTAGTTAAGAACACTGGCTATTCTTCCAGAGGACCCACATGGTAGCTCATAACTTTCTGTAACTCCTCTTCTGGCCTCCATGGGCACAAGGCCTGCAAGTGGTGCACAGACATAAATGCAGGCAAACTACCTATATACATAAAATAAAATATTAAAAAAAAAAACCCTTCACTTGGGAGCCTAGATTTGATTCCTAGCACTCACATGGCAGCTCACATGGCTGTAACTCTAGTTCCAGGAAACTGGACACCCTCTTCTGGCCTCCATAGGTACCAGGCATGTACATGGCACACAAGCATACATGCAGGCAAACACTTTTATATATATACATAAAATAATAAATTTAAAAATTGTGAGCCAGGCAGTGGTGGCACACGCCTTTGATCCCAGCACTGGGGAGGCAGAGCCAGGCGGATCTTTGTGAGTTTGAGGTCAGCCTGGTCTACAGAGCGAGATCCAGGACAGACACCAAAACTACAAAGAGAAACCCAGTCTCCAAAAAACCAAAAAAAAGTGAACCATAAAATCATCCTCACTTGGTATACACTGAGTTTCTAGATGAAACAGAAGTTTTCAAAAAGTAAAGGCTGGAGCCATAGGTCCGTGGTAGAATGTTTGCCTAGCATGCATGAGGCCTGAGGTTCAGACACCAGCACCACCAAAAAATAAAATAAACAAATTAAAAAGTCTATTGTACCAAAAGCTTAAAAAAAAAAGTAGGACCAAAACTGGGTAGGGTAGAGCATCTTGTAATTTTAACACTTGCAAGACGGCGGCAGGGGGATTAGGCATTCAAAAGTGACTTCAGCTACAAGAGCAGAGTAGCCTAGGATACAAGAGACCTTGTTGAAAACAGATTCAGACAAGGACTAGAATTTCTCTAGAAACAGCACCAGCTATTACACTCAGAGTGTACTTCCCCAGCAGGAAATTAGTATCTCCAGCTCCTTTTAATAAAATGTGTGTCCACCCAAGACCTGCCTCTTAGATCAATTTGGAAATGTCTGTCACCTACAAATCATCCTAAATGTCTCAGTTTCTTCTCTCTGAAGCCCCTCAGGACTCCTGTGTCACCTGACTATCTTGTCCTTCTTTCTAAATTTTAGAATGCCATAGCAAAGTCTGTCAGAAACAAGGGACAAAGCCAGAGTGACTCCTTCTGCCCCTTTCCATATCCTGCCCATCCAAAACACCGAACCATATACACACACACCATTTCAAGTACAGGCACCTGGACTGTGCACGTCCCATCTCTAACACATTGAGACGGAGCAATTTAGATATGGCTTAAAGATCAGCAGAGCAGGAAGTACACCACCTCAACTTTGTTGCCATAGCAATTTGCATGCTAGAGTAATTATGGCAATACAGTGTCTTGAGTTTTCCACTTCCTTGTTGGTAATGAGAAAGGCAACTTCAAAAGCTTCTAACATCACACAACTCCCCTTCTGAAGACAGGGATAACTACAGGCCAGCTGTAGGGATCAGAACTCCCAGGAGGTGCAATCACTGTCTCCACCCCTCATCACTTAAGCCTCAGTTCTTTTCTTTTTTCTTTTTTTTTCGAGACAGGGTTTCTCTATGTAGCTTTGCGCCTTTCCTGGAACTCGCTTGGGAGACCAGGCTGGCCTCGAATTCACAGAGATCCGCCTGGCTCTGCCTCCCGAGTGCTGGGATTAAAGGCGTGCGCCACCACCGCCCGGCCGCCTCAGTTCTTTTCATACTCCCAAAGGGTGAGGAAAAAATAGACGACAAAAAAATCCCCTATGCAAAAGTCCCAACTCTGCAGGAAGGAGGGTGGGTCCCTGTGAATCATCTCTCCTCTAGTGAAAGGTGGCACAGGTAAGTGGTTTTTGTGTCTGAAGAGGTCAACAGTCAGCGACACAGAACTGCAGGTTGGGGAAGAGTCAGAGGGGCTCCTGCAGCAAACAGATCAGTAGGCCTGAGTGCAAGAGCAGACTCACCACAGGAAGGGCAAAGCCAAGGGCAGGGCGGGTAGGCATCTAAGAAATGGTATTCTAGGCAGGAGGGGCACACTACACGTAGATAATGCAGTGGGGACTGGAGCTGAGAAAAGTTAAGAGCAGCAGCATGACAAAAGGGCTCATTTGGACTGAGGGACCAGATGGGTGAGGACAGCAGGATTAAAAACAGCACCAGGACTGAACAGGAGGAAGAAGACAGGAAGGTGGCAGGAATCCTAGGGAAAGAGCAAGTGAAAACCCAAGTGTTCTCAGTTGGCCTGATTACTCCCTCTTGAGCTTGTGAGTAAAACGATTCCTTCTTGGGGCTAGACAGATGGCTCGGTGGTTAGTAGCACTGGCTACTCTTCCAGAGGTCCGGATTCAATACCCAGTACACACTGCTGCTGACAACCGTCTGTAACTTCAGCCCCAAGGAATCTGATACCCTCTTCTGGCTTCTGAGAGCACTGCATGCATGTGGTGCACAGAGACACAAGCAAGCAAAATATCCACACACAAAAAGTAAAATGAAAAACAACGGCAAAAATCACTTCTTCCTCCTCCAGAGGAGTTAGCTGACTCCTCTCAGATAACTGTGTGAAACATTCTACTCCATTTGTCACAACTCTACCAACACCCCTCAAATCTTCTGGAGTGAGCTGGTGGGCTTTCTGTCCTTCATGACAACGTGCTAGCTGCCAACATGGCTTCCTGAACACATTACCCTTAGGACTCCAGCAATAGTCCAATAAACACACAGTCCAATGGCAAAACTCAAGAAGAGTACAAGCTAAACACACACATTTGGGGAACTTGGAACCACAGCTGGAAATTTATTATTTTTCTAATAGTACCTACTCAAAAAATCCCATTCTACTACCTAAGTTTTGCTGTAGACTACAGAACCTTAGGAAGAGACTATCCAAGTAAATTTAATAGACATCTGGGCTTCTATCTCAGGCACTCTAACCTCCCACTTTCCTCTGCCAGTTTTATTTTTTTAACATTTATTTTACAGCCAGGTGGTGGCTCATGCCTTTAATCCCAGCACTCAGGAGGGAGAGGCAGGTGGATCTCTGTGAGTTTGAGGCCAGCCTGGTCTACAGAGCAAGTTCCAGGATAGCCAGAGATATACAGAGAAACTCTGTCCTGGAAAAAAAAAGATTTAGTTTTATCATATATATGTATGTGTATCTGCATATAGGTATGTACACATGAGTGCAGGTGCCTGTGGAGGCCAGAGGAGTTGGATCCCCTGGAGCTAAGAGTGAGAGGCATTTGTGAGCCACTCAACATGGGTGCTGAGAACTGAACTTGGTTCTCCTATAAGAGCAGTATGTGTTAACTGCTAAACCATCTCCAGCCTCCTCCTTACACCCACTTGTTTCAACACACTCTCACTCCAGCCCTGCTATTTTAAAAATATTTTTAATGCTTAAGTCATTTAATGACTGAAACTTGAATTTTCTATCAGAAGTACTTCACCTTACAAAAACATTAAACCTGGGCCAGGCATGGTGGCATACACCTTTAATTCCAGCATTCAAGAGGCAGAAGCAGGCCTATCTCTGAGTTCCAGGCCACACTAGTTTCATAGGGAGTTCTAGCCAGCCAGGGCTACACAGTGAGCCCATCTCAAAACAAACAAACGCACACATTAATCCTGAGTCACACATTTAACAGAACCAAGAAAGGATGTAATTGCACAATTTCTAGAACAAGATTTCTCACATTGGCACTAAGGATATTTCATACCACATAAGTCCTCAGCCTGGACACACTGGAAAACAAGACTCTGAAGTCCATGCTCTCTGTCCACAGGCAGCACTGGGGGAATCACAGACGTGACAGGCCTCCCTGGTACTGCTGTGCCATGCTGGCTCACCAGCTGGGAAAATCATACCCTCAGCCTTAGCAGAACCCCCAAGGGGCACTTGTCTGAAGTTAGTGTGGATTCTACTTGAAGAGCTTAGATGGCCCAGAACCCACAGACCAAGATCATGAACCTCATGCAGGTACTTTCTTCTCCCTGATATCATTTCTATGAACAACACTTAGTGCAGAGAAGTCAGTGTTTCCTGCACACTTTAAATCATTGAGACTTTTGTAATATCTCAGATGCTCACATCAACTTAACATTTTTTAAGGTTTTAACTTCTCCCTCCACTATCTAAGAAGAGCCATCACACAAATGTCAGTGAGTCTCTTGGCCTTCCACATTCCCCTCGATGGGACTAGGGATGGTGGTTTATAGACTGAAATTTCTTTCTCTCTCTCTCTCTCTCTCTCTCTCTCTCTCTCTCTCTCTCTCTCTTTTGGTTTTTTGAGACAAGGTTTCTCTGTGTTAACAGCCCTGGCTGTCCTGGAACTTGTTCTGTAGAACAGGCTGGCCTTGAACTCACAAGAGATCTGCCTGCCTCTGCCTCCTGAATGCTAGCATTAAAGGCGTGTGCCACCACTGCCCAACAAGATTGAAATTTTTGATGAGACCAAAACCAGCTGCCAATTATCTAAATTATTTAAACCAAAAGGCACTAAATATGCATGTAGAGCAAATATGCCCCTAAGGGCCAAGGAAAACTGAAGATAAATAATTAAGAGATTAGAGAAGTGTCAATTTCTGTGCTCAAGGAAGGTCCAAACCCTTCCTGGTGCTTGATTTAAAAGCATGAATTGTATGGTGGGCAAAGATATGTTGTACATTTTCCTGTCCTAAAAGGTCAACTTCAGTGCACAGAAAGAATTTCAGATGTTTGTAACAGTAAAAATATTACATTTACACCAGAATGTAAAATTCACGTGATTTTAAATAATACAAGTCCACAGAACCCAGTATTAAGAACAAGCTACTTCACAATGTTGTGTTCTTGGCCCTCTGAAAGGACACAGGTCACAAGTTTACTCTCCTCTGTCACTGGGAGGCCTCCACAGTGGGCAGTTTGGGAGATACTTATAGTCATTTTCAATGCAATAAAAATGTCCCAATTATTTTCCCAGCCCAGGTGAATTAGAGTAAAAAATGTGAAGGATTCTCCAGAGAACTGAAGGGTCCAAGTCTCTATAGAGAAAAATCAGTAAAGGTTGAACCTGTCTGTAAAGACAGGTACAAATAAATGTTATTATTTCTGAATTTTCAATCAGCTCTTCAGTGAACCTCATGTGGTCACCTCCTCAAAGGCAAGACTTGTATTGATGCGTATTTTTGTGATATACGTAGCCATCATCAAATACTCACAAGGAAAAAGAGCTAAGATGTAGTTCAGCTGGTGGAGTAGTTACTGAGCGGCCTCCAGCACTGCAAAAACCAGACATGGTGGCCCACATATATAATTCCAGTACCCGAAAGGTAGCCAAAGAAGGACAATAAACTCAAGGTCATCCTCAGCTACATGAGTGCAAGGCCAGCTTGGGATACAAGAGACTCTGCTGCTGCTAATTAATTAATGGTAAAATATGAAGATACAAAGGCAGAGAGAAACGGGCAACCACTCAAAGCCATTCTATAAGCAAGCAAGGACCCACTGGCTCCATCTCTCAAACCCAATCCCAACAAGAATATTCCATTCAGAGTTCCAAGTTAGTCATTAGTTTCCACTACTATTCTCGTACCATTAGGCTACTAGTTTCTAATTAAACACTTGTGCTAAATGCTATTTATTTTACTTATTTTTTTGAGACAGGATCTCACTGTATAGCTAATGCTGGCTTGGAATTTGATATACTGCTCAGCCTGGCTTCAAACCCACTATTTTCCTGTCTTGGCCTCCCAAGTCCTGGGATTACAAGCATATGCCATCATATGTGGCTCAGACACTTTTTTCATCTCTATTCTCTAAGAGATGGGTACTGTTACCCCTATTTCTAGATAAACACATACACCAGAGGTGAAGTCATTTGCCCAAGACCCATGGTCACTTGGGCAAGACAGCCTGCACCCAGCATCCCCACTGTTAATCGCCACACCACCCTTGTCCCTGGATATACCCAGGTATGCATCATCTAGACAGAAAGAAAAGTAAAAAGCTGAGGGTCTGCCATCTCTCCCACATTGAATGCCCAACAAGAATCCCATCACCATCATGCAGTGGCCCCTGCAATCCCAGCACTCAGGAGGCTTAGGTATGAAGAATGAGTTCCAAGCCAGCCTGGGCTACACAGTGAATCCCTGTCTTTAAAAAAATTCCTAGCTTCTATAAAAAGCTAGGCAGGAGACCAGACCAAGAGCATGAGCCACCTTCTAACTAACATGTCTTCTTCTCTTGCCTTGAATGTCAGTCACTTAAGTGGCTGGGGAAGCAGGCACTTTCCATCTATTCATGTTTTCTTTCTAGAACTATTTTCCAAGCTCTGTGCTGGCAAGTTCCGTGTCATATGACATTTGTCTTAGTGAGGTTTCTATTGCTGTGATAAATGCCATAACCAAAAGCAACTTAGGGAGAAAGGGGTTTATTTTAGCTTATAGATGTAGTCCATGTGACAGGAAGTCAGGGCAGGAATTCAAAATGGGAACCTGGAGGCAGGAAGTGAAGCAGAGACCATGGAGGAGAGCTACATACTGGCTTGCTCCTCATGCCTGACTCAGCCTGCCTTCTTATAGCACCCAGAACCATCTGCCCAGAGGTGGTACTGCCCAATGTGAGCTGGGTCCTCTTATATCAGTCATCAATCAAGAAAATGCCCCACAGGCTTACCCACAGGCCAGTCTGGTGGAGCATTTTCTCAGCTGAGGTTCCCTCTTCACAAATGACTCTGGTTTGTGTCAAGTCATATAAATTAGATAGTGTAATATTTTTACCTCCATAACACCTAGCCAAGCGACCTCACAGACTAGATGATGCATACCCATTGTGGGTTCAATTTACTTCTGATTCACTCAGCCTGATTTACAGAAAACATTGCAGTATCTGAAAGACAAAGCCTGGCATACAAAATTTATATGTGCTGGGAAAATAGGAATGAAGCAGTAAAGTGAAGCCACGTAAATGGAGGAACTGGGAGAGCACCAACAACTGCTTTGGTGGACACCTTCTAACTCCTTGAATTTTATACACACTGACACATACCAATGTTGCCTAAGCTAACAGACTCATAAGATGGGCATCTATAACACCAATCAGTCTCTTATCCAATGGTGTTGTCAGGTGTGTTTCAGAGTTCAGAATATTTTTGGATTTTTAGAAAGGAAATATTTTTTGTTGTACACTATATAGCACTTCCAGGTAAGTCTGGGATAACGTCCAGGAGAAAACACACTAAACTGTCTGCAGAGAAATACAGAGATATTCCCATGATTCACATGAAGTGGAACAGAGTCTAAGCAGCCTCACCTAAGTTCAGGTCAGATGGCACAAACCAACCTATGGAAAAATTTGTTTTCAGAGGTTCTGAAGTTTCAAAATTGTGGCTGAGGAGCTGGGTGTCTGCATATTCAATACTCATTTTGTGAGCAAGGGCCAGAGGCTTGGGAAGGCTGGTAACCTGCTCAGATTCATGTATGCTTTGAAGGACAGGTCTTGACTCACACACCCAACACAGTACAGTGCTTCTCACACTGAATGCACAGGGGCTGAGATGGAAGCTGTGGATCATGCAGACCTGTGCATCTGTATTTCTCAAGAACTGAACAGAGAACGTTCTTCATATAGCAGAGGCTCTTAGCCTGGTTGAGCATCATGTCATCTCTTGGGAGCTCTTAAAAAATGATTTTTTAAAAAACAGCATCTCATAATAGAGTCCAGGCTGGTCTCAAACTCATGATCTTCATACTTCCACCTCCTGAATATTAGAGGTCAGGATAGAGATACAGCTCAGTGGTAAAGCACTTGCCCAGCATACATAAGGCCCTGGGTTCAATTCTCAACACCACACACACAAATAACAGGTATATACCACCATGCCTTTTTCAAAGAACCACCAAACTCCTATTTCTGGTCTTCCCTGACAGAAATGATCTGGACTAGAGTCCACATTTTTGTGGTTATTTTTGACAGCTGTAATATGCAGTCAGGATTCAGAAATACCAGCCCACACTATTCAGAGAAGCTGCTATGGAACAAGCCTGAGAAGGCGTCTGCACGTCCTGTCAGGGAGTCCCCACAGAATCCATACTTCCATCAGAGAAGCTGGGAGGCTTCCAATGATGACCATGAGGTGACATTAAACTCTTCAGAGATGGAACATCCCCAGCATCAAAGACTCTAGACCACTTGTACTTTTTCCTTTCTCTGAATACAACAAACTCCTAATCATACCTCCCAAAGGCCATCAAGTCCTCACCAATAGGCACAGAAATGTGAAACCAAGAAATACCGCTGCCTGGCAGCGACAGAACAAATACTTAGCAGCAGAAGAAAAAGTTTTGGCAGTTATGTTGCTGCTACTTTGTAGACATGAGCTTACTAACTGAGTAGAATCTGTACATACTGATCAAAGTGTGAATTTTACAACTATGATCACCAAATTCTAATCTCAAAGTAGACCTTAGGTTCATCCAGCCAGCTCCTCCAACATCTAGTACATAAATGGAGCCTTCTAACCTGCAAATATGACCCCAATATTGTCACTTTCTTTTACAATTTTTTATTATTATTCTATGTCTATAAGTGTTTTGCCTGCATGCATGACTGTGCACCATGTGCATGCCTGTACCCATGGAAACCAGAAGAGCATGTCAGATTCTCTAAAGTGGACTTACAAAACAGTTGGGAGCTGCCACGTGGGTACTGGAAATTGAAGCCAGATCCTCTGGAAAAGCAGTCAGTGCTCTTAACCACTAAGCTGAATCGCCAGCCCCCATCACCCTAACTCTTAGCCACAGTCTCCCACATGTGTCTCAGATCATTCCTTCTGTCCTCTATGTGTACTCTGTCCCAGTTTCCACCCTAACATCAGTTTTATTTGGTAACATTTCCCATGTAGTCCAAACAGGTCTCCTAGCCTGATCTAAGCATCAGTTTGCTAGCTTACCTTATGATCTGGGCACTCTACGTTTCCATTCTACTGACCTTTACATAAAGCACAATATTCCAAACTCAGTAGCTTAATACATATTGAACTATAAATGTTCAGTGGGCACAGCTGAATTGTGCCCACTGAACATTTATAGAATTTTCAATTTCTCTCTGAATTGAAAACTATAACTTTAACCTTAAATACCTTTGTTTGTTTGCTTGCTTTTTTGTTTTGTTTTGTTTTTTGTTTTTTTCGAGACAAGGTTTCTCTGTGTGGCCCTGGCTGTCCTGGCACTCTGTAAACCAGGTTGGCCTTAAACTCAGAGATCCGCCTGCCTCCCGTGTTGGGAGAATAAAGGCATTCGACACCACTGTCCAGCTTAAACAGCATTTTTTATCTTTGTGGTAAATGTGTTTATGATGAGCTTATTATTTTATTGCCACAGTAACTGTGAAAGTCATCTAAATATGGCTAAATTGAAGGACCGTTCCAGGAAAATGGGTTTCAACAGGGGCTACAAGAATTTCCAAAAGTCACAAGGACTGGTGGCCCACTTGGCTGCTGGCCTCCTACTTCCTTTGACTCTTGTCCCTTCACCATACAGCCTTATCAGGCAAGAGGGCACTCTCCCTAGAATTAGCTCCTTTTCTTGTTGCTGTGACCCAAGTCCTGTGACAAAAAGTCAAGTGTTTATTCTAGTTTACATCTGAGGAGGCAGTCCGTCATGGCAGGGAAGGCACGGACAGGAGAGGGAGGGAGGGAGGGAGGGAGGGAGGGAGGGAGGGAGGGAGGGAGAGAGAGAGAGAGAGAGAGAGAGAGAGAGAGAGAGAGAGAGAGAGAGAGCGCTAGTTGTACTGCTGCATCCAGCTAGAAAACTGAAAGAGACAAATTTTGGTACTCAACTAGCTCTCTCCTCGTGTGTGTGTGTGTGTGTGTGTGTGTGTGTGTGTGTGTGTGTGTGTG
>CABHPP010123670.1:22181-38744 GCA_902168425.1 Peromyscus attwateri
GTGTGTGTGTGTGTGTGTGTGTGTGTGTGTGTGTGTGTGTGTGTGTGTGTTTTAAACTTAGTCCAAAACCCTATCCCATGGGATGGTGCCACCTATACATAGGGTGGGTGTTCCCTCCTCAGTTAACCTTCTCTGGAACCTCCTTCACAGATACATCCATATCTGTTCCCTAGGTGACTTAAATCCTGTCAGACTGAGCATCACAATTCCATGTCTCTTTAACTTGAACCCAAATTATATGTCACATTAAATCAAACATTCCACCTCAGGCTCCTAAAGTTTGTTTTTAATCTCATAATGAAAATACAGTTGGTCCATCTCTTCCATCTCTAAAAGTTTCCATTGTCTTTTAACAATCCCACAATTGCTCAAGTCTATTCTGAGACTCAAGACAATCTCTTATCTATGAGTTTATGTTAAAAAAAAAAAGTTTTAACACCAACCTCCACTGAAACTTTATACTTACTCAAATCCTGTCTTCACCAAACTACAGACATTATTTCTGTTCTTCCTCGACGCAAACCTGAGAAAGAGTAGTATACAGTACTCATGCCAG
This sequence comes from Peromyscus attwateri, assembly GCA_902168425.1. NCBI lineage: Eukaryota > Metazoa > Chordata > Mammalia > Rodentia > Cricetidae > Peromyscus > Peromyscus attwateri. The sequence continues at coordinate 22,738 of CABHPP010123670.1, forward strand.
TCTTGATGTTATGCTGTCTTAAATCTTCCTACACCAGCTGGGCATGGTGGCAAATGATTTGAATTCCAGCACTAGGGAGGCAAAGGTAGGAGTATCTCTGTGGCCAGCCTGATCTATACAATGAGCTCCAGGACAGTCAGGACTACATAGAGAGACCTCAGCTCAATAAACAAACAAACAAACAAATAAAATCCCTACAGCAAACAACTTATTGTATTTAAATTCAGCCACACTCAAGTTTTTAGAACATAGACAAAGAAGTAGCCAGAATTTTTTTTTAATTTTTGGGGGGCCAGAATGTAACAATAATGGCCACTAGCCCAATTCCCAGTAGGGTCCTTGGCTCCCTTAGAACCTACTGAGCACAGTCTTTACATCTACCTTTCTAGTAGCGTTTGGTCTTCCATAGCTTTACCAGCATGGCCCATTAAGCCCTGGCTACAGCACCCTAGGGTTTCTCTAGCACACAACTCCAAACTCTTCCACATTCTTTCCCTAAACTAGTCACAAAAGCCTGTGAACCAAATGGCCAGCCAGATCTGCCCATAAAGCAGCCGTACCCCTTGGCATCCTTGTTCTGTACTGACTATACTTTCTCATCGCTGTGACCAAAGTCTTGACAAAAAGCAACTTAAGAAAAAAGTGTCTGTTTTACTCAATGGTTTAAAGGTACAGTGTGTCATGGCAGTAAAGGCACAGGTGTTAGCAGAATGAGGTAACTGGTCACAGAACATCTGCAGTAGAGAGGCAGAGAGAGACCAAATTGCTGGTGCTCAGGTGGTTCCTTCCTCTTTTCCATTGTATTCAGCCCAGGGCCCCAGGTCCATGTGTTGGAACCACCCACATTCAGAGTTGCTGTTGTCCCCTCAGTAAACCTCTTTGGGAACATCACAGATAGACCCAGGGGTATGTTTCCTAGGTGATTCTAAATCCAGACAAAGCTAACATGAAGAATAACCATCACAACCCTCTACCCCAACTGTCCAGCCTCTACTCACTCACTCACTCACTCACTCACTCACTCACACAGTGCACATGTCCAACACTCAGAAACAGGTCCATTACCTAAGCCGGGTGGTGGTGTATGCCTCTGATCCTAGCACTCAGAGGCAGAGGCTGACACAGGGAGATCTCTAGGCATTTGAAGACAGTCTTATCTACATAGCAAGTTCCAGGCCAGCCAGGACTACATAGTAAGACCTTGTCTTTTTTTTTTTTTAAAGGAAGCTACTGGGCATGATGACATGCATGTGTAATCTAGGACTTGGAAAATAGATTTGGGAGGAATTCAAGGTGATTCTTGGCTACACACTAAGTCTAAACTATATGTGACCATGTCTCAAAAAGTTTAAAAAAAAAAAAAAGTCATGTCTAGAAAAACAAAAGGCCAAAGCTTTACATATGGAGGTGTGGTCTCAAGGAAGACTTCTCAGACAGCTTTTCAAAAAACAGGTCAAACCATACCTGATGGGTTTCACTTCAAGCATAAGTGACTAAAATCTAAAGCAGTTCCTAAGAGCCCTAGGAAAAAAATGAAAGGTCAGCTACATGAGTACATTGTAAATTAAGGCAAACCATGCTGTAAGAACCAGAACTGAGAAATAAGGCAAGTTAAGGGCATGCATCAATTGTGTGAAATGTTGTTGGCCTTGCACCTCCGTTACCATCCTCCCCAAAGACTAATTACCCAACTTTGGCCCCCACATTGGTCAGGCCTGGGCCACAGTCACCAATCACACTGTAGTATAGAAAATCCTGAAGGCGATAGTGGATAAGGAAGGTACATGACATCAAATAACATGGCCAGAGGATTACCGAGAGCAAATATTTTGTCCCATATGATACTCCAAAAACTGGCAAATTTAAAGAATTAAAAGAAAAAAAAAAAGACAATGAAAAGCAGACACCCTATTCAAAACATACATTTATAACTTTATTGTGGCAGGAGACCTCAGACCATGTAGACCAGAAGTTCTTGACCTCAGAAGTCACAAGAGGGGAAGTAGAAGAACCCAGGGTTCCTTGAAATTCCCCCATCAGTCATTCTGGTGTATCACACACTTAAAGAGGAACATTCATTCTTTTTTTTTTCATTCATGCTTTTTGCACTGAAGGCAAGATGCCTAGAAGTGATTTGTTGGGAAACAACACTAGTGACTTCCTGGCCAGAAATGTTGGGGCTCACTGTGCAGATGCAAACAGGCTTGACTCTTCCCTCATAGATTCCAACACACGATGGCATGAGAGACATACTTCTAGTTTCATTATTTAACTCTACTCCTCATTCCCTGTGACATCATCATCTGAGCTCTTGCTCAGATAAGTGTTGCAGCCATCAGCTGAAATAGGCTGAGAAGGCAAGAACCACAGAAAATGAAACTTCTATATTAGAGCTGATGCATACATCTCTGTGCACACTAACTGATCCCATCCTTTATATACAAACAGCCACAGGTTAATTCTAATATGTCTCTAAGGAATTTGCTAAAATGATCTACATGAAAAGGAAATTTATGATATGTAGATTTACTATTATTTTCTCAATGAAGCTTTTTAAAGAACAGACAGAAGCCGCCGCCGGCGCACACCTTTAATCCCAGCACTCCGGAGGCAGAGCCAGGCGGATCTTTGTGAGTTTGAGGTTGGCCTGGTCTACAGAGTGAGTTCCGGGAAAAGCTCCAAAGCTACACAGAGAAACCCTGTCTCAAAAAACCAAAAAAAAAAATAAATAAATAAAAAAAAAAAATAAGAAGCCAGACAAAAATACTGGCCACATGTGGTGGCACATGTCTTGAATCCCAGAACTTGGGAGGCAAAGCAGGCAGATCTCTGAATCTGTAGGCCAGCCTGGTCTACAAAATGAGTTCTAGAACAGCCAAGGCTACACAGAGAAATCTGACTTGAAAATCCAAAAAGAACGGAGAGAAATACTAACTTAAATTTCCCAACACAAGTGTCAACTGATCTTGTTAAATCAACTCACAGGAAGGAAAGGATCACAGACCCAAAGCTGCCCTCAAACCACTGATCAAACTCTTAGAATCTGATCACAAGTGAAAGACCAAAGGCCAATGCTGAGTCCACCCTAGTGGTGCACCCTAAGATCCATCCACTTGGAGTGAAAAGCAGGAGGGATTACAACTGCAAGGTCAGCCTGGGCTATACAGCAAGACCAGGGCTAGAAAAGAGAAAAGCAGCTCCTGATCTGTGAATGATCCATCGTACGAATGGGGACACTCCAGAGCTTACTTGTGAATCCATTCAGAGGTGTATCTGGCTGGGCGGTGGTGGCGCACGCCTTTAATCCCAGCACTCGGGAGGCAGAGGCAGGTGGATCTCTGTGAGTTCGAGGCCAGCCTGGTCTACAGAGCGAGATCCAGGAAAGGCACAAAGCTACACAGAGAAACCCTGTCTCAAAAAAAAAAAAAACAACAAAAAAAAAAAAAACATTCAGAGGTGTATGTGATAGCACTGCTGAGAGCACTGTGCTACCTAAGCATCATACATACAGTGGTGGGTGTTTACAAATCTTTTACATTCTTCCCATTAAGAAGATCCCATCTACAGTCCACCCTTTAAATCTGGAAGGGCTCTGGGGCAGGAACAACACTACACTGATTTCCAAACTCAGGCTTAAGGAAAGCAGCTCTTAAGAAAGATCACTGTCTACGAGTTCTGAGCAATCACACTCAGGAATGAGTCAATCAACAACAGCAACAGACCTGAGATCACAAAAAAGAAAGGAAAACACTGATCTAGACCTTCCAACCACCTTTTTCCTATCAAGGCATCAAGGACGGAGTTCCCATCCTAATTTTCTATTGGTAGACACAGGATGATGGAGGTAATGTCAGTCATGATTTTCCCAGCTGTTAGCCATTAGGGGAAACTCCTGACCTTACAGCCAATTCTATAGTCATGTGTTGGGAAGTATGGGAAATAAGAAGCTATATGGTATCATCACCATGTCTGCTTTGAACCTTCCTAGAATTTTCTGTATGATTGGAGATTGGAGAGAACAGGTAACAAAATTCTATAAAAACACAATATACCTTTTAGTGCCTTGATAACAAAGCAAAAGATATTAGAAGAAAACAAAGTTACAAATATAAGCATAAACGTCCTCAGCAGAACTGTGGCACATCATGCAATAACTACGAAAAGGATTGCAGACATGACAAATCAGGATTTACTCCAGGAATGCAAGGATAATTCAATACACACCATCACCAGGGCTAGAGGAAGAACAACTCAGTCAGTAACCTGCTTGCCATGCAAGCAGGAGTACCTGAGTTTGATTCCACCACACGTAAGGCAGGTGCACAGGCAGGTGACTTGCTGACCAGCCAGCCTAGTCCAACTGGCAAAACTCAAGTTCCAATGAGAGATCTTGGCTCAAAAAAGAAGGCAAATGATCTGAGAAATAATACTTTATGGTGAGTTCAAGCCTCAGGTGCATGGTACCTACATAAACAAACATGCACATAGACTTATAAACACACACACACACACACACACAACATGCACACAGGCTCATACATACACACACAAACATGCATAGGCTTGTACACACACACAATTACTATAACAGTATACTAATAGGACAAAGAAAAAATACATGCTCATTCTCAAACTACAAAAAGACTTGATAAAATTCAACAACCCTGGGGAGTGATGGTAAACACCTTTGATTCCGGCATGCAGGAGGATCTCTGTTGAGTTCAAGGCCAGCTTGGTCTACTAAGCAAGCTCCAGGACAACCAGGCTTATACAGAGAGACTGTGTCTCAAAAACAAAACAAAACAAAACAAAACCAGCAAACTAGGAACGGAGAGGAACAAAAACCTCCTTCCTTTAACAAAGAGCCTTTAAGGATTTGTGCTAACCCCTACCCCAAACTGGGAATCCAATCCAGGGCCCTACACAGGCTAAGCATTGAACCAGTGAGAGACAAAGTTTCCTATAAGATCAGGAGCAATCAATACAAGAATGCTCACCACCACTATGATCCTCATCACTATCCTGGATACTGAAGATGGAGCAATTGAGTAAGAAAAACAAATAAAAGCATCAGGCTGGCCAGGTGGCGGTGGCGCACGCCTTTAATCCTAGCACTCAGGAGGCAGAGGCAGGCGGGTCTTTGTGAGTTCGAGGCCAGCCTGGGCTACAGGAAAAGCGCAAAGCTACACAGAGAAACCCTGTCTCAAAAAACAAACAAACAAACAGAAAAACCAAAAAAAAAAAAAAAAAAAAAAAAAACCCATTAGGCTGGAAAGTGGATGTAAAGCATCTCTATTTGCATACAAGATGACTGAAGAAATTCCCACAGGGGCCTAGAGAGATAGCTCAGAGGTTAAGAGCACTGGTTGCTCTTCCAGAAGACCTGGGTTCAATGCCCAGAACCCACAACCATCTGTAACTCCAGTCCCAGGGAATCTGATGCCCTCTTCTGGCCTCTGTAAGCACTAGGCATGCACACAGGGCACAGATATACACACAAACAAAATTCCCATATACATTAAAAAAATACCCCACAAAATATCTGCTACAGGCAACTCATGAACTCAGCAGTTGTAGCACATCAAAACAGAACAAAAGAAAGAAAAACGTTGTCCTTCTATACATCACTAACAGCAATCCAAAATGAAAATAAAAAATTCTATTTACAGTAGAATCCACAAAAAACAAAATATTAAGGAATTAAAACCATCCAAGGAGTTGAATGTTTATACACTGAAACTACAAGGTACTGATGAAAAATAAATTAAAGAAGGCTCAATAGTAGAGCGTTTGTCTAGCTCTCCTGAGGACCTCAGTTCAATCCCTAGCAGCGCGAAAGGAAGGGAAGGCGGGAAAGAAGGAAGAGGGGAGCTGGGAGAGCAAGTGGGGAAACACCCATGTTCACGGAGTGGAAGGCGTCATTAAGACCGTGACTCCAAAGCAATCTAACTGATTCAGTGCAGCCCCTATTAAAATTCCAGTAACCATTTTTACAGAAACAGAAAAGCAACCCTTACAATTCACATGAAACATCAAGGGGCTCAAAACTGTCGATACAATATTGGAAATGAAAAAGCTGGAATACTCTCATTTTCAAAGCTCACTACTTCAATATTTACTACAAAGCTACAACAATCAAAATAGTGTGGCGCTGACATTAGGATAGGCATACAGATCAAGAGAACAGAACTGAGTCCAGAAATAAACGTAAATATCTATAACCAATATATTTTAAACCTTTCTATGGGTTAAGAATAGTCTCTTCAAAAGCATGCTATGGGTTAAGAAGTCTCTTCAAAAGCATGCTGGAAGAACTGGATAATCACCTACAAAAAAAAAAAAAATGAAATGGGAACACTCCTACCTCAATCCACATACAAAAACAAACTCAAACTGGATCAAAGACCTAAATATAAAAACTAAACCTAGGGCGCTGGAGAGATGGCTCAGAGGTTGGGAGCACTGGCTGCTCTTCCAGAGGACCAGGGTTCAATTCCCAGCACCCACATGGCACAACTGTCTGTAACTCCAGTTCCAGGGGATCTGACATCTTCACACCAATGCACATAAAATAAAGTTTAAAAAAAACAACAACTAAACCTATAAAACTCTTAGAAAACATAATGGTAAATCTTGATGGCTTAGCAGTGGATTCTCAGACTTGACACCAAAAGCACAAGTAACAAAAGAAAGAAAAAAAGCCGAGCGGTGGTGGCGCACGCCTTTAATCCCAGCACTCGGGAGGCAGAGGCAGGCAGATCTCTGTGAGTTCGAGGTAAGCCTGGGCTACAGAGTGAGATCCAGGAAAGGCACAAAGCTACACAGAGAAACCCTGTCTCGAAAAACCAAAAGGGAAAAAACAAGAAAGAAAGAAAGAAAGAAAGAAAGAAAGAAAGGAAGGAAGGAAGGAAGGAAGGAAGGAAGGAAGGAAGGAAGGAAGGAAGGAAGGAAGAAAGAAAATGAACTCCAAATAAAACTTGTGCAAAGGATACTATCAACAAAATTTATGAAGCAGTCTACTAAATGAGAGAAAATAATTGCAACTCATGTGTCTAAAGGGTTTCATGTCCACAATATATAAAGAGCTCTTATAACTCAACAAGAAAAAATCACCCCAATTAAAGCAGAGACAAAGGGCTTAGGCATTTATACAAATATATACAAATGGACACCAAGCACATAGAGAGACATTCAGTATCACTGGTCATCAAGAGATAACAAATCAAAATGACGACACAGTAATTCACATACTAGTTTAACAGAAGTTAGTTTTAGTGAAGAGGTGCAGAAACTGTACCACTGCTGGTGGGAATAAATTAAACTCAGATATGTAGTATTACCAATGCTCTGTGAGATACATCCAGAAGAAAAGAGGACACACACAAACACATACAATTAAACACCTGCTTACGGCAACATTATTCCTAACAGCAAAGAGGATGAAAACTAAATGTTCATAGACAGATTAGTAGATAAAGTGCAAACACAGATGCTCGAGCACGAACCCTCATGCATACACATACATGTACACACACACACACACACACACACACACACACACACAACAGATTATTCTTCAGCCACTAAAGGAATAAAATACCAGTACCTACTACAACTTGGATACACCTCAAAGACATTACACAGACATAAATGGTCATATAATTATTGCATGATTACTTTCACGTGGTATATTAAAAATAAGCAAATTCATGGAAACAGAGAGCAAATCAGACCAGGGCTTGGGGGGAGTAATTACTCCAGGAGTATGGGGTACAAGTTTTGAACTAGAAAGACCCAGTAACTGAATGACATTTTGAGTACAATAAATACCACTGGACTGCATACCTTAGAATAGTTAACTATATGCTATTTGAATTTTGTCTCAATAGAAGAGAATGTTGAACTATTTTATGGATTCATTTAACCAATAGTTGACGACCAACCATATGTCAGAAACTTTCTTCATGAAGGTGATAAACATTTTTTTTTTTTGCCACAATGGAAAAGAAGCAAGCTAAGAGATTATGAGAAACATGGGCTATTTTAAGAGAGTTTAAGAAGACCTTTCAAATATTTGAAAAGAGACCTGAATAAATCAGAAAACATTATTCCTGATAAATAATGGGGAAAAAAGATCAAAATACAACTTATCAAAATTCAATCATATGCAAAAATTACTTTCTTAAAAAAAAAAAACCCAGAGATATCTAAATATAGATGTTCCTTTTATGCAAATGTAATGTGACTTTGGTTTCCAGACATTTTACCTTCTGTTCTAAAGACTTTCTTAGCTGGGCATGGTAGCTTACACCTATTAGTCCACCACTCAATCTCAGGAGGATGAAGTAGGAGAACTGTAAGTCTCAAGGTCAGTTTTGACTACACAGCAAGACCCTGTCTCAAAAAAAACTGAAAAGAAAGAAAGAAAAAGAAAATAAGGGGAAAAGACTTTCTTCATAGTCCAATAATGTTCTCCCTCAACCCTATATATAAGGTACTCTTCTGGCCCAACACCTTGTTGAAATTATGCAGGAAAAGAAAAAGAGCAATTATCACTTCTTTTAAATTATTTTCTGGAGACAGGTCTTTAAATATCCCAAGCTGGCCTCAAACTGATTCTGAAGCACAGGCTACACAATCTCAACTCTCCTGCCTCTGCCTCACAGGTACTGGTTGAATTATGACTGTGGTATACTAATTTCTCATATTCCACTACTTATCACTTCTTTTGAACAATGTCTCTGTAAGTGGTGTACACGAGTGAAGATGCCCTTGGAAGACAGATGCACCTGATCCTCCTGGAGCTGGAGTCACAGCAGTCGTGAGCCACTAGGCATGGGTGCTGTCCTCTGCAAGGGCAGTACATGCTCTTAACTGCTGAGCCATCGCTCCAGCACCCCCATTACTTCTCACTTTTATACCTTACAATTAATTTTCTATTGTTGTAAAACACACATAAGATTTTCCATCTCAGCCATTTTAAACATATAGTTTAGTGATGTGAAATCAGTCATAATGTATAGCTGTCACCAGGACCCATCTCCAGGGCTCTGCATTCCATAGACAGAAAACTGAGTTTAGAGACAATGAGTAACTTGACGGTCAGCTGAAGGAATAACCAGAATTCAAATAATGTCTGACTCCTTCCATACATGAATGTGTCTCACTTTTTTTTTTAAAAGATCTTTTTATTCTATGTACATGAGTGTTTTGCCTGTATGTAGGGATGTATACTGCATACATGCCTGGTGCCAAGGGAGGTCAGAAGAGGGTGTCAGATCCCCTGGAACTGGAGTTAAGAATGGTTATGAGACATCAAGGGGGGAATGGGAATTGACTCCAGGTCCTCTGGAAGAACAAACCAGTGCTCTTAACCACTGGGCCATCTCTTCAGCCCCAAATGTGTCTCATTTTCATTCACACTTCAGGCCGAACTGTGAAAAAACAAAGGAGGAAACAAGCCCCTTCTCCCAGCCAGGCAGTGGTGGCACACACCATTAATCCCAGCACTCAAGAGGCAGAAGTAGGTGGGTCTCTGTGAGTTTGAGAACAGCCTGGTCTGCACATCGAGTTCCAGGACAGCTGGGGCTACACAGAGAAACCCTGTCTCAGGCAGGAAAAAAAAAAGTTTTTCATCTCAATCTCAGAGATCAGTCAGACACACACCAGAACTTCCCTGAACCTGGAGAAGGGCACGAAAATTTTTGGACTCATTGAGATCCTTGCTCACATACTACTGCCTGTTACTTTTGTCTAAAACAAAAAATTAAGCCTCTATCAACCCAGGGACTTGCGTTGAGCCCTGGTGTCTAGCCCTCCCTGGAGTAGGAACATGGCCATGAAAGAAGTCCCACACCTCTGACCCAGCAGTCTCTGGTCCTTCCTGGTTCCAATCCAACACTTCACAGTGGTTCTAGCTGTAACAGCCAGATCGTCTGAAGCAGCCAACATCACTTCCCTGCTAATTGGGGAAAAGCTTCTTTCTTTTAACTTGTATTCCCATGAGCTATCTGTAGTCATAATTAAATTCGAGATAAACGGGTGCTGAGTTAGAACCATGATGCTCTCCAGAGTGACCAGGCCTCAGGGACTAGTTCACCACTAACAAGCTACTGTTTGTAAAACTGCAAAGGCAGAGGACTAAATACTATCATTAGTACTAGACTACTGGTTCAAATGTAAATTAAGAGAGATAAAGAGGGAAGAAAACACATTAGTAAATCAGGTTAGGGACTGCTAAGATGTATGAAATATGTGACCCACAAGAGTAAACAGTATCCTGAGTTTTTTTTTTTTCACTGCTGGGATGAAACCCATGGCTCTGCATGTGGTAGGCTCTACACTGAGCTACAACCCCAGTCTCTAGCTGGTCTTGTTAAAGAATACAAGCACACTGGTGCTGGTCTAAGAAACTAGCCTAAAACACAGAAAAGGAATGAAAACTGACTAGGGACGGGGGAAAGCCAATATAGCCAAGCAAATGTCAGCAGAAAAAGGTTGCATGAAAAACTGCTCCAAAATCCACAATGTATTTGAAAAAAATACTATATAGGAACAAAACAAAATCTACACTCATGAAACAAAACCAAAAAACCCTACAACTGAACAACATCTACACGCCTGTAAAGCCCAGCACTTGGAGGCAGAGACAGGAAGACTGGAAAGTCAAGACAATCTGGGCTACATGGTGAGTGTGAAGCCAATGTGAACTACACAGGGGACTCCATAGCAAAAACAAACCCCACAGACTACCTGGCCTAAAGGGTCCACAGGTGAAAAGGATGTGGTGAAACAGGACCTCTAGAAAAGACCTCTGCTCTTCCTTCCCTCTCCCGCTCCCTTTCCAGGAAGGGTGGCTATGGAATCACTCAGTCTTATGGTACTTCAACTCTGGCTTTATACTTCTTACTCGAGTTAAACTCCAAAGAATTCCTGCACAGCCTGTGATCCAAACCTCACTTCTATTCAGCTGTCACAGCGCCTCACATCAAGTTATGACCAACGTGTTCTTCTAGCTTGGCCATGGCATGGAGACTCCATGACGCCAGAGATCATTCAGTATCTTACCTGACTTTTTAGTTTTAATCACCAGCATAGTACATGCTCAGAAAAAAAAAAAAAGAAAGAAAGAAAAGAAAAGAAAATGTAGTTTGATTAAATACAGGTTGAAAAAGCCCTTCTTCAAAACACCTGGCAACAAAAGTATTTCAAATGTATGGTTAGATCACGGAGGCTCCAAAGAGAGCCATGAATAAACACAATGCATCTTTTGCAGAATCAATTCTACTAAAAGATTAGGAGCAGAGTATGTTTATATTAAAATAGACTACTGAGTACAATGTATAATTTACATTAAGATAAAGTTTCATGTGCTTGCCCCATCCCTACTGGAGGTAAAGTCCTAGAGAAAAGCCTTCTGAAACCTATGCACTTAATTTACCCTATAATAAGGCTGCAGCAGACTGCACTGAATTTCCAGTGTAAAGTTAGGACTTCTGAGCATTACTGGGCAAAGTGCTCCAGAGAACTAATTTCCCTGTTCTTCCAAGAAAGAAGTTTGTATCAAAGAAGTTTCCCTGCCAAGCTTGGTGGTGCACACCTTTAATCCCTGTACTCTGGAGGCAGACACACTGACAGATGGATCTCTTGTGAATTTGAGGCCAGCCTGGTCTATAGGGCAAGTTCCAGGACAGCCAGGGCAACATCAAGAGCCCCTGTTTCAAAACAACAACAACAACAACACAACAAAGTAATGTCGTTTCCTACTGTGTAACTCCCTCTAATGGATCAGAGCAGCAAGGCAAGACAGTGGCATCTAGGAAAATGATCAAGGGAGGCACTAGGTTTGCACAACTACAACACAGACTTGGAACCCAGTGAAACACTGTGGTCATCTGTCATGTCCTTCGCTTCCTACCCTGCAGAATCTGGATACAAACATTCACCAAGCACTTACCATGTGCCTGGCCTTTGGTGGAAGGAGAACAGGCATTACAAGCACCTAACTATAATTACCTCCTGCGCATGCAGGTCTCCAAATGGGTATTAGCCTTTCAGAGTAAAAGTTAACCTTGGAAAACCTCATCAAAACTATTATGACTCATCAGGCATGGTAGCTCACTCAGCACTAGGGAGGCTGAGGCAGAAGGATCCCAAGTTCAAGGGCAACCTGGGACTATAAAGGGAGAACCTGTCTCAAAAATAAACAAATTGAATCACCATGACTCCTAGAGATGTATTTCACCACTGGAATGCTGCTTACTACTGTCCGAAAGGTCACATCATTTCACTTGGTTATTCAATTTAGCCTTTCCCACCACTTAAAAGATGTCAAGCTTCTCATTGATACGGCATTATGGTCTGGATGTATGATCAGTGCTCAAATTGGAGAGGACATCAGGAAATCAGAACAACAGTTCCTGGTCTCTTTTTTAGTAAATGGCCTCAATGAGAAGTTACCAAATAGCCTCCACTTCATTTTTTTTTTCCTTTACATTTCTAATGGGGGCAAGAGGCACATGTGTGGAGGTCAGAGGGCAATCCAAAAAAAAAAAAAAAAAAATCAGTTCTCTCCTTCCACCAACTCTTTCCTTTCCCCATGAGTTCCAGGGATCAAACTCAGGTCATCAGGCTTGTTGGCAAGCACCTTCACCTGCTGAGCCATCTCAGCAGCCCGCTAGTTTCCAATGGTTAAAATCAACATGAAACAAATCTTTTAAAAATGAAATCATGAAATGAAACATTGGAGACGTGAGATAGCTCAGTGGGCAAAGGTGTTTGCCATCCAAAGATGTAAGTGTGACCACTTGAACTCAATCAACAGAACCCAGGACAGAGCGGACTCCACAAAGTTGTCCTCTGACCACTGCATGCCCAAAGAGTCACTCACCCCTTGTCACACACACACACACACACACACACACACACACACACATCATAGAATACAATAATAATCAATAATTTTAAAACAATGAAACACAGGGTCCAATATTTCATTTCTTGAGAATTAAAACATTTAAAGTCCATCAGTAAGGACCAGAGTGGTGGGTTTGGGAGAAGTGCAATTTGTCTCTCCCACCACCAGTTTTTTGAAATTTTCTACCTACAACAGTTATTCTCAACATGTGGTTCATGACCCTTGTGGGTGCATATCAGATATTTACATTACGATTCATAAGAGTAGCAAAATTACAGGTAGGTATGAAGTAGTGACAAAATAATGTTATGCTTGGAGGTCGCTGCCGCAGCATGAAGAACTGTATTAAGGGTCGCAGCATTAGAGGATGAGAATCACTGACCTTCACAGAGACACAGCAGGCACAGCAACATGCTATGGTCGAATCTGGTGCCCCTGCTCTCTGCCCTTCCACAAACCAAGCTCTTCAGTCAGAGACAGCCAGACTACTTCAGCTCCAAATCATACAAAAGCCTGAAGAGCTGGAAGCCAGCACCGGAAATGTAACATCTGGAAAACTGGCTAGCAGCACAACCAGCATCGTATACACCAGCAGGGAGCACAGCAGCGGGCTAACAGGGCTCATCTTACACAGAAGGGAAGGGAAGATCCCCTGACTGCCATTCTCAGGGCCCTACAAGTGGGACGACACTTCCTAACATGTGGTCAACCGGTGCCTTTCCCAGACCCCTCCCTGACTAGTCAGGCAGTCAGCTTTTCTCTTCCAGTAACACAACCCCCACCCCATACTTGCAGACTTCTATACAACCCACTAATCCATTTCCTCCTACACATATGGATGACTTTCCTTGTTTTTCCTGGTTAAGTCTTTGGGGGTGTGACGGTGACTTGGTTTTTCTTCACTCTTCTTTTGGAAAGTTCTTGAACTGGTGTCACGGTCAAATCTTAGGTGGGTTCTGGCACTGCCCTTCACTCTTCACAGGAACCCAGATGTCCCAGATATCTACAGATCACACCCCTAAAAGCAGGTGCTGTGTCTCACTCATCCTAGCATAGTAACCAGATTATGGGAACTCAGGGCACATTAATTGAATGTTAATTAAATGAGCAAAAGACTCCCAAGTCCCAGCTAATAATATGCTCGTCTGAATGCAGCATGCATGCCAACATGACTCCTGGAGGGGCCAGAAGCCAACAGTCACCTGCATCAGTGACATCCCACTCCCTGCCAGCTGACCCCAAATGTGTAAGCGCCAACAGGTTTCACCAAAAGTTCTATGTTTAACAGGAATTTCACCTTCTTCCTAGAGTGGCCTCTCATCCCAATTCTTTCCTGGAATATGCAAAACAATAAAGGCTTTCCAAAATGAAAAGGCATTTTATATTTTTATTAATTAGGAATCATAGAAATTACACAAATAAATTTAATGTTTTCCTTTATACTTTTCTTTTTAAAACTGAATTTTCTTCTTTCTGCTAGCTCCTCTGGGACCACACCAATCAATGCCCAGCTACCTCTCTCTACTGCTTCCTGTCTGCAGGCCTCTGGGCCTCCCTCACTCTGGTTCCAGGCCTAAGCACCATGCTATACTCAGGCCTCGGCTGCCGCTCTCTGGTCACCTTCCAAAGCCTCTGGCCTCACCTCTCTCCTCACTTTAGCTCTCGTCTCAGCTTCCCTCCCTGTCTGGAATGTAATGAGCATATACATAAACAAACATTAACAAAAAAATTAATTTTCTTCTGTAAATACTTGCAAAGACGCATACAGGGGTTCTGATTCCACAAATCACGCTAAGGCCTTGGGTCATGAGACTTCTCTGTTAATAATTCTAAAATTGACCACTGAGAAGAAACTAAGCTATTGCATAATATTTAACAGGTTAGCTCATTTGCTGTTTGGAGAGTCTTACTATACAAGATGAGAAAACAAAGATGGGCAAATTTAATGCAATTTCCTTTGTGTGTCTGAGCTAGCTCGGGCTTGCAACACCACAGTGACGGTTTCATCTCTCTAGAGGTACAGTTTCAGCATTACAAAAAAGGATTTCAAGGGAATGATAATTCATGCTCATCTTTTTGGCTCATTAGCATATCTATCCTGACAATACCCCAAAGAAGTCCTTCCTGGTTTACACACTGAAAATTTCTAAGGGATTCTAGCAGAAGTGTTTAGAAAAAAATCCCAAACACAGGGACAACAAGAAGTATCTGGTTAAATGAAGGACTTTCTTCAGAGCTCCAGCAAGAGTCGCAGAAACAACTGACTACTGCCTGTTTCCAACGGAATGTCTCTGCAGCCTTCTCACCGGGCCATCTTCTTAATACAAAAAGAATGGATAGTATCCAAGAAAAATAATTGGTCTTCTTTTCCCTCACAGAAAAATTCAAATCCATGTCTTGGTTTAAAAATGCTGGAATTCTCCCCGGCCAGCTCTCTGCCTCGCTGGCTTTCTGCATTGTGACAGCTGGAACAGAGGTGTCTGGGTAAGACACCTTACATCTTAAACCTTGTCCGTGATGAGGTCTGATCTGAGCCAGTGAGGCTGGAACCATCGCCAGCACCTACTCACAGGGATTTCTGACTCCTGTGATAGATTCCCCAGTTTTTACACTTTAAAGGTTCAATTTGCTTTGACCAGAGAATTTTCACCTTCAGACTAATTGTTACTATTTAAGATGTCACAATATGGCGAAAAGGGAAACATTTCCTCTCCTTTGAGTAAAGGACGGCTGTACACTATTTTGCCAGACATCCTACAATGATGCAGTATTTTCAACAGGCCATTTTCCAAGACCTGAAAAGCACCAGAAGATTTTAAAGCCCGACTGAGGGTCCACCTGGACATTTCTACACAGAAGCATTTTACAGACAACACAAAACAGCATTTCCAAAGATTTCACCTGTGCATCTAGTCACAGAAAATGCTACACCCCCCCAAAAAAAAATTATGGCTCCTCTTCAGTTGTATGCTGTGAATGTAAATTAAGACGCCAATACAACACTCGATATACCCTTTAAGACTCCACAAAAAAAAGAGCATACATACAAATACACACACACACACACACACACACACACACACACACACAC
>CABHPP010123671.1:0-18101 GCA_902168425.1 Peromyscus attwateri
AAAAAAAAAAAAAAAAAAAAAAAAAAAAAAAAAAAAAACTAAATAAATAAAATAAATAAATTAAATAATAAACTAAAATAAAATGAAGTTGAACAAAAGAGCTCGGTGTATCTAGATTCATTCCCCCGCCATTAGTAGCCTCTCTCCTGGACCCTTGGGAAGAAAATGAAGAGGCTGGACCTCAAATCTTCCGTTATGTTTGGAGAAGTCTTCATGGGTGTGTGAGTTTATCAGAGACTGGTGTGGCAGAGGTGCTGTGGATGTACCACGGTGCCTGTGTGAAATTCTTGCATGTCAAAGTCTGGCTGGCAATGTTGGCGACTCTACCTCACTTATCAAGCCACGCCCAGTCATCTTGGCTCCACCCACCTTGCTCTCCGATTTGTCATTGCTTTCTCTGACCCAGCTCATACCTTGCTGCAGCTGCCTCTTCCTACGTTGTGGCCCTGCCCATCCTTACCTGCCCCCACCCCGTCCAGTACTGGCTCCATCTTTCTTGATAACAGTCCCTCCCTCTCACTGTGCCTAATCTCCACAGACTTACTTTACACTTCTATCCCCTTCCAAGGCTTCAGCCACACCAAGCCTTTGGTCCTGCCCCAAGCTCTGTCCGCATGCCCCAGGCCCTGCCTACCTCCATGAATCTATCGATGCATACTTGGCAGCAGATGGCATTTTATTACTATTATCATAGCACTCACTAGCTCTATGGTAGATGTTAATCATTTCATAGATTCCTTAATCAGTGCACATCAATTATATTCTTGTACCTTTTTATCTGAAGCTATTAAGTTTCATACAGATGCACATGCTAAATGCAGAGCCTTAAAAATAAAATTTCCTTTAACTCAAAAATCACAAAACTAATAATGTTACTTTGTGAAACTTTTCTTACTTTTCATAGGCCTCGATTGCCTTCTAGTAACTACCCCAGAGGTAATATATCAAATGAGATATGGCAAATGGATGTAATGCATATTAAAATTTTTGGTAGTTAGGTGGTGTAGTACACCTTTAATTCCAGTGCTTGGGAGGCAGAGGCAGTGGATTTCTAAGTTCAAGGCCATCCTGGTATACAGAATGAGTTTTAGTACAGCCAGAGGCAAATGGAAAAGCCCTGTCTTGAAAACAAAAAACCTGTTTTTGATAGGTTGCAATATATACATCATTGTATTGATACATTTTCAACAAACACATCAGTGGGCCACTGCATTAAGTAGTAAAAGGCTTCATCAGTTACATTGCATTTATAATGTTTCAGTTATGTGTCAGAAAATTTTAAAGAACTTTATACCTGGTTGGTGGTGGCACATGCCTTTAATCCCAGCACTCGCACTCGGGAGGCAGAGGCAGGTGGATCTCTGTGAGTTTGAAGCCAACCTGGTCTACAAAGGGAGTTCCAGAACAGCCAAGGCTACACAGAGAAACCCTGTTTCGAAAAAACAAAAAAACAAAAAAACACTTTTTTTTGAATATTGAAATATTGAACATATTGAAATGTTGAAATTTCAATATTGAAATATTAAACATATCATTGATATCCCTTATAGTCCTTAAGGTCAAGCCATCACTGACAGACCTAACAGAACATTGAAAGCATGTTAATTAAACCAAAAGAGGAAATACAGCCCTTAATCCTATGAACATTGTATTCGACTTACTATTTAACTTCTTTTTTTTTTATTTCTTTTTTATTTTATGTGCATTGGTGTTTTGCCTGCATATGTGTCTGTGTGAAGGTGCCAGATGCCCTGGAACTGGAGTTACAGAAAGGTGTGAGCGGCCATGTGGTGCTGGGAGGTGAACCTGAGTCCTCTGGAAGGGCAGGCAGTGCTTTTGCCCACTAAGCCATCTCTCCGGCCCCCACTATTTAACTTCTTTGAATTGTGATGATAATGATCTGATGCCTGCTGGAGTTCCTTGTCAGTCTATGACTGGGGTAAGTATTGAGGGTGATGTACTACATTCTACTTGGTATAAAGGGGACGAATGCCTGCAATGGAAAAAAGGAAATGTTATAAACAAGGAAAAGGCTATGATTGTGTTTCCACAGATACAGGTGGTTGTTGGTTTCTAGAAAGACTGCTGAAATTGAGAGATGAGCAAGCGGCCATGCTTGACTCTGACTTGCCTCCTGAAGAAATGGCTCATCTGACTTTGGGTCAGACTTTCAAAACAATTGCCTTACTATCACTTTCCACAATGAATTGTATCTTTCCTACGTGGAGGTAGGTGAAAAAATTAGCCAATGAAGAAGAAAAAATGGTTAATTATAGAAGGCAAAATAAAACACCTGAATCCCTGTTCTTGGCCATGTTAGTGATCGCCACTGTTCACATAAGTGAGGCAAATTTTTTTTCTTCCTGGGCTTCTATTCCTAACCCTCCCTTAAGCCCAGTGGTGCATTGGCAGGTGTGGTGTGTGTGTGTGTGTGTGTGTGTGTGTGTGTGTGTGTGTGTATGTGTATTCCAGTCTTCCAGTTTATCCTAATGACTCTAATTGGATTCAAGGACCCTCTGACAGTGGAGGTTCTTTGCTGTCCAATGAAGAGTGTTTAAATTTAATTTCATCTTATGATATAGAAATAGACTTTTGGGCATGAAGTTCATTGTTTGAAAGTTGTATCTACTGGAAAGTTATCTATTATTCATAATGGATCAAAAAATGAAGGGAAGAAGACCATTTTCATTTTAGTAGCTAAAGGGTTTAAAGGAAATATTACTAGAGATCTTTTCATTCCACCTCATTTTCTCCCTTGCCTCACTCCTGTTGTCTCAGAGGTAAGTGAATAGATACATCAGGAACAATGTTGGGGACCAGTGGTGCAAGTTCTTGTTATGCTTCTGATGATAGTGTCATTGGTTGGAGCCTTGTATTTTCTGCTCACACCAAATTGCAAGGCAAAGAGTTAAGATGGTTCTGTAATAATAATACCATCACCACCCATAGTAATGGTTCTGAGGTGTTAGTATGGCAAGAGCCAGGATGTTTCCCACCTCTCCTCATTTAGAAGGAGGAGCTACTCAAAAATATCTATGGAAACTAATATCAGCATTGGGTAAGATTTTGGCTTGGAAGGAGAATCTATGGAGAAATACTTCTAACAATGAAACTATGTTCCCTTGCACAAAAATAATGTAGCTCATAATACTATGGCATGTGTTCATCTTCCTTATTTATTTATGATTGGAAAAACAACTTGAAATCAATCTTAAGGATTTATATCTTGTTCCAATTTTTCTTTATATACATGTTTAAATGTTAATACTCCTACCATTTTGAGCTCCCCGAGCATTTTTATACTTTGAGCCCAAATTGGTGTTTGAATGGCTGTACAGATGAATCAAGCCTGAGAATAGTCTTTCTCCATGTTTATGCTTCATCATGTATTGGATTAAATGAAGAAAAAGTAGTCCTTTATCAAAGCATGCAAAATGTACATTAAATTCAAAGTTGGCATTCTAATTTAGAAAAAGAAATTATGGAACACTCAAAGATGTATAGATAGTATATTGCATACTGAACTCACTGATATAGAATCTGCTGTGGTTATGTTAGGTGATGAAATTGTTAGCTTACAAAGACAATTATCATTAAGATGTCATTGGAATGTGACTCAGTTCTGTTACTCATGTGCATTGGCATGGGACCTTGTTCCCTTGGGACAAGGATAGGAAACATTTATTAAATCTTGGTAATATGACTCAAGAAATGAAATAATCATGTATTGGCAGAACATTGCATGGACTACCACAGATAGTATATTGGCTATGGATATTGGAGGGTATTGCTAATGGGTTGGGGAAGTTAAATCCATTTCATCAACTTAAGTTTGCAAGCCCTTCCTATCTCTAATGTTTATATTGATTGTTTGCTTGCCTTTGTTATTTTTAACAGTCTGCAACAAAACCTCCCAACATCAAGAAATGACTCCACATCGAGCAGCTCTATTCAACATAACTTTATAAAATTTGGCTATCAAAAAGGGGGAAATGAAGGAGATTTGCTGAACTGACACCAGGCCAGGACAATGCACTGGCCAGAAGTTCCTTGAAAACAAGAGGATGTATTTAGAGTTATGGCAGAATACTGCCTTTACACTCCAACAAATGCTTCCTTGGCCAGAATTCAGGTTCTTCACAATTATCTCTGGGAGAAAGTGCAATCTTTTTTTGTCCAGCAAGAAAGAAGTGAACATTAGAGATTAGTGAGGGTGTCACTGCAGGTGTCAAGGAAGCCAACCACAGGAAGAGATGAGAGTGAAAACCTGGCTCAGATTGACTTTATCAACCTGAATCTGACTCTGGTGAGTCTAATACTAGGTGTAGTAATATGAATGCAATTGGCCCCCAATAAGCTCATAGGGAAGTGAACTATTAGAAGGTGTGGCTGTGTTGGAGTAGGTATGGCCTTGTTGGAGGAAGTGTTTCACCATAGAGTCAGGCTTTGAGGTCTCATATATGCTCAAGCCACGCCCAGTGTCTCAGACCACTTCTTGTTGCCTGGAAGTCTAGATGTAAGGACTCATCTCCTACTCCAGCATCATGTGTGCCCGCATACTGCTTTGTTTCTTGCCATGATCATAATGGACTAAACCTCTGAAGTGTAAGGGAGCCACTGCAGTTAAATGTTTCTCTTTATAAGACTCCCTATCATCTTGGTGTCCCTTCACAGCAATGAAACCCTAAGATACCAGGCGTTTTATTTTAGCCTTATTTAAATATAATAGAACTTGGAAAAGTGTCTCCAGGCAATAATGATTCCACAATCATTCCAATTTCAGTGTACAATGAACCTTAAGGTATGACTACATAGAAACTCTTTTCCAAGTCCATGAGACCATGAGGGTGGATTCTATAGCTAAAAGTCCCAGAATCTAATGTGGTCTCTGACTGATAGCATAGAGGTCAGCAGACCATAGAGTACTCTAAGAATGGGTAACAGTCTAGGAAGGGAAGGGTCTGGAATAATCATTCTGGAAAATTAGGGTAAGATCTGTCTCTATGGAAAGCAAAAGGGTTACCAGGTCATTAACAAAATCCACTCTCAGCTTTCTGAATGGAATGCAGGTATTTGATTTCCTCTCGTTCATTGAGGGGACACCCCTGCATGATTAACATTCCTGGTTCTCTTAGTGTGTCTCCCTGAGTACAAGGCCCTAGTGAATTCTACATCTCCCCATTTCTAAGATTTTAAAGAAAAAAGTAGTGGCCACAATAGGAGCAGAGATTTGCTGAGCGAAATGGGTGTCTTTTGACTTATTGCACATAAACATTTATAACCCACAGGAAGGAAAGTGTAAGGAGTGCCCCCCCAAAAAGGGTCAATCTAATATCTGTTGCTTACCATAGAGAAGGTTGTAAACAGAAGTGAAATTGCAATAAGGAAAGATATAACCACATTTGAGGTATAACAATGTGATAGAAAAACACTATTAACAGGAATATCAGGGAAGCCCTATACATATACATAGGGGAGGATTGTATATTGTTCCCTGTTATTTGTGCACAGTACTTATGGGTGACTCTTATGCCAAATAAATTTCTTTTAGGAGTCCTCTTCTGGTGCATCCTAACTGGAGCCATTTGGGACATTGTTCATTTTCTGAAAAGACATAAGCATTACCTTGCCCTGATGTTAATTCCTCTGTTTTGTCTCTAGGTCTTTCCACCTAACGTATTCTTTAGACTCTGTCTCCTTTAGGGCAAAATGGTTTTGTGCAGCAGCAGAAGCATTATGCAGCATAGTGTGGGAGATTTTGATGGGTGTCTACACACCCTTTTCATTTTAAGTTTTTGTCATTTAAGTATTTGATGATATAGTTCCTCAATAGTTTGACCTTCTGGATTATAAGTGATTTCAGTAACATGATTAATATTTCATAAGCTGCAAAATTCTCTAAAGTATTTGCTGCTATAAGCAGAGCTATTGTCAGTTTTTATTTGTTGTGGTAATCCTAAAAAGGGGAAGGTGTATAATAAATGACCAATGGCATCTGAGGTTGTTTCTCCTCTGTGAGCAGAAGCAATGATCATATTTGGAAAGATATCAGTTGTTATGTGAACATAAACAACCAAATTCTAAGATATGGGTAATATCTGTTTGCCAAATGGTATTGTATTTTCACCCCTGAGGATTAATTCTGCCAGCAGATGATAGTAGAGTAAAAGAACAAGAAGGATGGGGCATGATAATTCGCTGAGCTTGCTCAGAAGTCAAGGAAAATTTTACCTGTAAAGGTTTTGCTTTTTTGATGAGGAAGTTTGTTAGATTCTTGAGTGGCCCGAAAAAAAAAGGCTAAGGTTGAGGAAAAGGGCAGTCCATTGGCTTGAGCATTGGTGGATGTTAATGAACCTGGCAAATTAGAATGAGCACGAACATTAATTATGCAAAAATGCTGAGTTCATTTTTGTATAAATATCTAAAGGGACAGAAATAATTGTGAAGTCACACTAGTAGTGTGGTAGATCTTGCAGGTTCTAGTAGAGGAACTGATTAAGTGCAATATGCAGAGTCCGTTAAAATATTCAATGGTTGGGGGATAGCTAATAAAAGCTGGTTGAGGGTTGGGGATTTAGCTCAGTGGTAGAGTGCTTGCCTAGCAAGCACAAGGCCCTGGGTTCGATCCTCAGCTCAAAAAAAAAAAGCTGGTTGATTACAGCAAGTTCAGACATTGAACTGTACAACCAGGGGTGTACATTTTTTTTTTTTTTTTTTTGTGGAGCATGTGGAATTTCCATGCAACATGTATGCTCCATGTATTCTTAAAGAGCCATCTATAAAAGCATTAACAGCACTCTCTATAAGATTTTTAGGGGCTGGAGAGAGGGCCCAGAGGTTAAGAGCACTGGCATTTCTTCCAGAGATCTTGAGTTCAATTCCCAGCAACCACATGGTGGCTCACAACCATCCATAATGAGATCTGGTGCCCTCTTCTGGCCTGCAGGTGTATATACAGACAGAACACTGTATACATAATAAATAAATCTTAAAAAAAGGATTTTTAGATGTAACTTTAGGCAATACCCATGGATTATCTTTAAAAATGTCTTAAAAGGGATCTTTAGATAATGATTAGCTTTAGATCCCAAATAACATGCTAATACAGCCTGCCAATTATTATCTGCATGAAGCAAATAATCAACCTGCATTTTATTTCGTGGTACAAGAATTTTTGCAGGCTCTTTAACTATAAGTTCTTTAAGACATATCCTTCTCATCATTATTAAGTTGATAATCTCTTATAAATAAGGAGCTGCAAATCACCATGGAGAATCAAGATAATCAAATTAATTTCTTTCCTTAAGTTTGTAATATCATTCACATAACATATTTTGATATTCTTAGGTTCCATGAGAAGCTTCAGTAACTGAAGAGGCCTTGATAATTATAAGTGCTGGCAGATTTAATAAACCTATTCAAGATGATTCATTGGAAGATTGACTTGAAAGATTCATCCTTATAGTTCTGATGTTCTAGAACTACTTCTAGTATCAAAATCTGCATTAGGCTCGATTCCCTAGAGTAATAAAACTTATAGAATGAATACAGAGAGAGAGAGAGAGAGAGAGAGAGAGAAAGAGAGAGAGAGAGAGAAGGGAGGGGGGCAGTATTTGAATGACTAGGCAAAAGTACAACTAATCCAAAAATGGCTGGCTGTGAGTGGAAAGTCCAAGAATCCAGAAGTTGCCCAGTCCACAATTGTCTATGTCTCTTATGGTCTTCAGTAAACCCTTCAATCTGGAAGAAATACTCTAATACCAGTGAAGGAACTGAATTGCTACCAAGGTAAGGGAAAGCAGGTGAAGAGCAAAAGCTTCCTTCCTCCTTGTCCTTATATAGGCTTCCTGCAGAAGGTGTGGCCCATAATAAGGTGTGTCTTCTGAGTTCATGAGGCAGATTAAAGGCTTGTGTTTTCCTACCTCAAAGATTCAGATTAGGAGTGGATCTGCACACTTCAAATCAAGTAAAAAACCCTCACAGGTGAGCCCTCCATTTTTGTATTTTAGTTCATTCCAAATATATTCACTTGAACAACCAATAATAGTCCTCACAGAGAGGTAAGACACAGGGACTGGGTCAGGATTCACTCAGTGGATAAAATGTTGAACTTGGGGTCATGCTTTGAACAATAAGGGTGTTTTTCTTTGTGAGCATCTTCCAGCTCCTGATCTTTTATAGCTTATTTACATAATACCCACCATTTCTATTTTCTCCTAGGCTTTTCTTATACATGCCATTTGTTGCATGGTGTCCAGGTGGAAAAGGTCTCCAGTCATTCTCTGCCAACTGGCATTTCTTGCTTTTTTTTCTTTGTTGTTTGTTTTTGTTCTAAGATGGGTTCTGATGTAACCCAGGGTGTATTCAACTCTTCTGTGTAGCTGAGGATGACATCAAATTCCACAGCCTCCCACTGCTGCCTTCTGAGTGCTGGGATGAAAGGCATCAGCCATCATGCCTGGTTTATGCCATACTGAGAATGGAACCCAGGGCTTTGCACATCCTAGCCAAGCAGTCTACCAACTGAGTCTCTGCCCCAGCCCCTAGCTTCTTTATATGTTAATCTTGATGCCTCTCTCTGCATATTCCTCTGTTCCTCGCCCAGTGTTAATGTACCACACTTGGCCAGGAAGAGGATTATGAAAAAATTATCATTGACATTCTAAGTTCTTTTTAGGAATACATAATTTCAAATACATAATTAAAAGTATCTAGAAGTAGTCCTATCTCGGGCTATTAGTCCATTTTTTTTTTTTGAGACAGGGTTTCTTTGTGTAGCTTTGCACCTTTACTGGAACTCACTCTGTAGCCGGGGCTGGCCTTGAATTTACAGAGATCTGCCTGGCTCTGCCTCCCGAGTGCTGGGATTAAAGGCGTGCACCACCACCGCCTGGCCCGTTTTTTAAAGGAGATCAAAACTTGGCATCAGGACTCCTGCCTGTAATCTCACTATGTAGAACAATAAGGCAAGACATGAAGTACAGCCCAGTCAGTGGTACATTGCAAATTTGGGCTTTTTTATTTATTTATTTATTTTTACTACAGTGTAATAACCTTCATACAAATAAATGAACAAGTGGGTAAAATGAAGAGTCCAGCCTTTCTGAATGATGAGCTCAGAATTTGTATCCTTCTAGTGCATTGGGGTAGATGTGTCAAGACTATTGGTACTAACTGGAGTAAGAGCATTGTCATGACTGAACACAGGGCTAGAAACTTGACAGTTTGACATTCATGTATGTATATGTATTTTTATTCTGGGTGGGCACATGTGTGCACACATGCAGCAGGTTGGGAAATGGCTCTGTATACAACAATGCACGTGTGGAGTTCAGAGGAAAGTGTGCTTGAGTTGGTACTGTATTCAAGTGCCTTTAAGCAGTCTTCCTGGCACAGGTGTTAAGACTTCAAAATTCATGAGCAATGAGTTTGTGTGAAAAAATATTAAGGTCAGTGATTCATCATGGTATTTTTTTTTACCTTATTAAAATATAATTCACACAAGTGAAAGTCCCCATTTTAAACTGTTTTGTTCACCATTGACACTACTTTACATAGCCACCACTGCTCTAATTCCAAAAGCGTTGGATTATGTGAGACTCTATCTTTTAAAACAAAAGTTTGGAGGTTGTGTTGACACACTCCTGTGACCCCACTAGAGGCAATGGAACGGGGGTGGGGTGGGGTGGGGTGGGGTGGCGTGGGGGAAACAAGGAGCAGGTGAATGAGGTGGACTAAAGTCTCATTCAATAGCCAACTCTATTCATAGCCCCAGACAACTTAATCGGAGGGTTAAGAAAGTTTACAGGAGTAAAGTTCTCATGAGTTCAAGCTGTATACAATCAACAGGACAGTCCAGACACGGAAAACATGTTTTTCCATAGTGGCTTATACATTTAATTAAGTAATAGAAACAAGCACTAGTGAGTAATCGAAAGTAAAAGCACTCCAATCCTTACACAGAAGGTTGGGAAAGTGTTCCTGTTTTGGAAAGCAATATGCAGCTGAGAGAGGTGTGAGCAATCCTAGTCCTGCCTTATTGAAATTGCTAATACCTCGTGAATATACATAAGGTGGTTTAAATTTGATCTGGGTGGTCTGGGGGACCTTTCAACTTTGAGGCAGGAGGATCACTCCACTGCACATTGAATAATGATCTGTATGTGCTAGATCTGTATATGCCCAGAAGGAAGAAGGGAAAGTGTCCAGTATGGGCAAGAATACCGCGGGGACGACTTTGCAGTCCAGATGCAAGTTTTGCTGCAACGCCAATCTCTGAAGGTCTGGGATAGATCTGTGATCTGGGTTGGGAACCACTGTGCTGTGTCTTTTGACTGCATTCTGTCCCAAAGGGAGCTGTTCCTGTCACTCAGGCCTCACTAGCAAATCAGCACCTATAGAGCCACCCTCCGGTCAGTGTGGGGAGGGCATTTCCGGCCCGCCATTCTGCAGGCTGGGGAGGTTCTTGTGATTCCGTGTGCTGCGCTGTCACCCACTACCGAGAGCTGTGAAGGGAACCGACAAGCTCAGAATCTACGCCATGGTGAGTGAGGAGCTGCTGCCTCCACGAGTGGAGGATCGGTGGGATCCCAGGTCTGTGGAAACCTGCACCCCGTGAGGTCCCGCGAGTTCCGCGAGGTCCCTGCTGTCCCTACAACTCCCAGGTCCTGGTGCCTCTGAATAACTTCCACCCGAGGTCTGCAGCTGCATAGGACATGATGGGGAGTGGGGCTCGGAGGAGGAAGGATGACTGTGGCTAGAAACATCCTTGTTGAAATCACCAGGAAACAGCAGGCATGTGCTGTGTTTACTATTGTCAGGGAAGCGAATTTTGCTGAACTTGGAGAGCCCTGGTTTCTGCAGTATGATCTAGAAGTTCTGCACTTGACACGGAACATTCAGGTGTAGGATCCGTCTGCAGTTAATTCTATGCAGGGAGTAAAATCTGTCATTAACACATTTGCATGTGGATGTCAGGATGGTCCAGTCTCGTGTTCCAGTAAGGCCAGACTTACTGGGTTTCCCGGCCCCATGTGTCAAAATTGACTCTATACTGTGTTTTCATTTCTAACTTTTCTATTAGATTTTGTTGATCTCTTTATTCTTTCCCAGACAGTACAGTGTTTATCGCAGGTGTATGAGAAAATTTGAAGTCCGATGATGTCACTGTATGTGCTATTTATTGTCTTGTGTTGATCTTTTTTTTTTTTATTCATGATGACCTTTTGTTATCAATTTTATGTTCCTTTTAGCATAAATCGTTAGACTTTGTGTTAGACTTTTATTGAATCTTTAACTCAAATTCTGTACTGGTATGATATTGAGTCCACAATCCTGGAATTTCTCTCCTTTTATTGAGTTTCCTGATTCTTTTAATTACAAAAAGGCATTTGCTAGATCAATAGCGCCATACCCTGAAACAGGAGAGGTGTTCATCTTCTCAAATAAGGACAGCACAAGTGGTACAGCAGCTGCTATCAAGATCGCTACCTGATTGACTGTTCCATAGTTAGCTATCATTCTCCATGATCCATCTGTCTTCTGCACTGGTAGATAGGAGAGTTAAAGGAAATTGTGCTGGGAACCACACTCCTGCATCTTTTCCTTGATGTTGCCACTGGTTTCTGCATTTCCTCCAGGGATGCAATACTGGTTTTGATTCATTCATTTTCTTGTCAGAAGCAACTCTAAAGGCTTCCACTTAGCTTATGCAATCATAATAACCCTCATACAACAGGTCAGGGAACCAGTGTGAGAATTCTGCCAACTTCTAAGTATGTCTATCTCAAGTATACATTTTAGGACTGGGGAAGTACCAACAGGATGAGTGTGGGGACCCACTAGTCCAGTGTTTCTCAACCTTGCTAATGCTGTGACCCTCATGTTATAGTGACCCCATATCAGAAAATAATTTCTGTTGTGGCTTCAAAGTGTAATTTTGCTGATGTTATGAATCATAATGTAAATAGCTGATATCCAGGATGGTCTTAGGCGACCCCTGTGAAATGGTCATCTGACCCCCAAAGGGTTGCAACTCAGAGGTTGAGAACCAGTGCATCAGACCTTCTAGGAGTCAGACTTCAGCCAAAATGCCATTAATTACCTGACCATAAACCACTCCTTTAACTGGAGAGCAGCAATGTTTCTTGGGGTCTCCCAGAATCAACGTTAATTCAATGGGTCCCAGAAGGTCTGATTGTTTCCTTTGCCCCAGTGTAAAGTTGCCCTCTTGAAGGGTCATAGGTCCCTCTGAACAAAGACTGGAGTAGGCTAATTAACAGTAAAATTTTAAGTATTTTTATCAAGGTCCTTCCTCAGGGGAAGCTGGCCATCCCTTCATACAAAGGGTTTAGGGTCTCCAAACTGGCTCAACCTGGAAGCTGATTCATGGGCCAAGATTCCATTTTGCCCCAATCAAATGTTGCCTTTCTTTCAATTGTTTGAGAATTTTACTGCCTATATAGATCAAACAAAAGCTCAGTAGGCTTCTTGTCTATTTCATGCCCGGAAACATCATGATGGATTAGCCAGTACCAAAGGTCCATATTAGTCATGTCACCATAAAATTTACTTTGCCTGTGACCATTAGAGGTTAG
Organism: Peromyscus attwateri; assembly: GCA_902168425.1. Lineage (NCBI taxonomy): Eukaryota > Metazoa > Chordata > Mammalia > Rodentia > Cricetidae > Peromyscus > Peromyscus attwateri. The sequence continues at coordinate 12,597 of CABHPP010123671.1, forward strand.
GCCATTATGGACATTGCTTTGTCTGTCCTGCCCATTACAATAACTATGATCACCTTGCCTTTGGAAATTCAGTGCTGCCACCTGGGCCTTGCTACCTTGGGGCCCAGTTAAACCCATTGCATTTAACTCATGAGCTGAGCAATAGCATCTACAACCTAAGTTCTAGCACAAGAAAAAGGGTGACGACAAAGCTCTTCAATGTGCAGGTGCTCTTCTCAACATTTGGCATCTTGTAGGATTAGTGAAGGACTTGTCTTCTGGGCCTTCCTGTTGTGGAGAATTAGGTTCCACACAGTATACCACTCTAGCATGGCAGTTTGCCTGAGCTCTAAAATCCCTTCACAGGATATCAGGAATCTCTAACTCTCAGTAGACCATCTTTTGACAAATGTTTCAGCCAACCATTTAATCAAACTTTTGTCACTTTTTTTAAAAAATACTTCACAAGCTTCCATATTAAACCTAGAATCTCCTCTCAGCCCATATTAATAAACTTTACCTGGTAAGTTTTATGTCCCTTCCACCATTATCCAACACCTTTAATATCCATTTCCACACATATTCCCCAGACTTCTGCTTGAATGAATTAGTGAATTCATTAAGCTCTTTAGTGGTATAATACATTTCCTTATGGAATACTCCTTCTAACTCCCCTCTAGAAACCTGCTTTACCTTAAGTCTGGTTAGAGGTCCTGAGGCAACTGTTGTTGGACCCTGAGAGGCATGAATATTGCCTTGCCTAATTTTTTCATCAGAGAAAGTCATTGCAGCTTTAGCAGACAGTGAAAGATTAATCTCAGTCAAAGGTGAAAAGGGCAATACTTCATGGGATGGGGCTGAGGGTACTACTTCCTTAGTTAAAAATTTTCCCTTGAGAATCTGAGGGTTCAAGGGTTGGAAGGAAATGTCTCTTCCTGGGCACACTTAGAAACCTTTAGACTGTCTGTCCATATCTGGAGCAGGATAATTTTATTACTAAGTCCATTGTTGTTCTTCACTGTATAGTGAGATGCTAGAAGCTGGTTAATGTTATTACAGAACTGATCCCTATCCTTTATTCAGAGATGCTAAGATCAACCATCCTGCATCATCACTTTCCTTATGTTTCCCCAAACTGTCAAAAGTTTCATACAGAGTGTCACCAAATGCTCTGCTATTAAGATGAATCCATGTGAGTCTATTAAATGGGTAACAGAATTTATTAAGATATAAATTGAGGAAAAACACTCACGAATACAGAATGGAGTAGACAGCTGGAGTCATCCTCTGATCTGACCAGGAGCGAATCCACCTTGCAGGCAGGAGCAAGGAGAAGGGGCATGTGACCTTTCTCCCTTCCCTTATAAGAGGTCTTGAACAGTGGCAGGAAGCACCGCCTCCTTCGGGCCCTATATCCCAAGGTCATGGGTGGAGCAATTACCACTACATTTTGCCACTCAGAATTGGTAAACCAGGGTAATAAAATGTGTTCATCTCCTTAAGTTTGTAATATAGTTTACACCATGAGCTTTCAGTACTCTCTAGGCTCCAAGGAGAGATTTCAGTAACTGGAGAGACTTCAGTAATAGTAGATGTTGGCAAACTGAAAAGCTTATTCCAGATACTTAAAATATTCATCCTTACACTTTTGTTGTTCTAGAACAGTGGTTCTCAGCCAGTGAGTTGTGACCACTTTTACATACTTCTGTCTCCAAATATATTTATTTTATAACAGTCAAAATTATAGTTATGAAGTAACAACAAAAGTAATTTTATAGATGGGTGGTCACTACAACATGAAGTATTAAAGGGTTGCAGCATTATGATGGTCGAGAACTACCATTCCAGAACTAGTTCTGGTGCCAAAATATGTATTAGTCAGAGCTCTTTAGAGGAACAGAATTTATATAATGAATATATGTATGCTTATATAGAACATATACATATATAATAATACTTAAATATATATTTCTTATATACATATATATATGTATATCTATATAAACTTATTAGAAATTCTTACAGGCTATACTTCCAGTTAATCCAACAATGGCTGTCTGTAAACAGAAAGTCTCCAAGAATACAATATTTGCTCAGTTCATAAAGCTCTATGTATCAGTTGGTTTTCAGTATAGACTGGAGTTCTAAAGAAGTAGGCTCTAATTCATGTGAAGAAATTGACTTGCTAGCAAGGCAAACATAAGTGGGCAGATAGCAAAAACTTCCTTTATTTTTATATCGGCTTTCAGCAGAAGATGTGGCCCAGATTCAAAATTTGTCTTCTTACCTCAAAGATAAAGATGAGTGCATCTACCTATTTCAAATTAGGCAGAAACACTCACATGTGTACCCTCCATTTTTGGATTTTATTAATTCCAGATGTAGTCAAGTTGATAACCAAGAATAGCCATCACAGGGAGGTAGGTCATGGGGGCCAGGACAGGATCTACTCAGCCTACTCAGTGTTGGACTCAGGGCCTCATGGTTTGCACAGTAAGCGTGATTTTTCCTGTAAGCCTGCTTTTCCCCCAGCTCTGGTCCTTTATAGGTTATTTACACAATGCCTGTCATCTCCCATTTATCTTGGGCATTGTTTTACACGTGTGGTTTGTTACATGGTGTAACATGTCCTGGTGGGGAAAGATTACCAATCTTTCTCTTCCAACTGGTTTTTCTTCTTTGTTCTGAGACAGGTCTGAGGTAACCCAGGGTGACCTCAAACTCAGGATAACCTCAAATTTCAAAGCCTCCCACTGCTGTTTCCTCTTACTGGGATGGCAGGCATGAGCTGCCATACCTAGTTTATGTCATTCTGGGGATGGAACTGTTAATCCCATCTAAAGACAGGAAAGACCATTACCCAGGTTATTTGGTCTAATTAAGTAAGCTGTATTTTCTGTTAGACAGGGCTATCTCCCCAAAGCTGGGTTTGAGAAAATAGCATCAAACACAGGAGAAGGAGTTCAGAAAACTGCAAGACCAGGGGGCGGGGGATTCAAGGATTGGGGAATTTCCAGGGGCATTTGGTTACTTAGGAACTTGGCTGAACATTCCAAAATTACTTGATAGAACATTTTATCAGGATACAATCAAGGTGTCAGTCAAACTCCATAGAGTGGGGAGCATGTCAAGTTCCAGAAACAGGTTAAAGCTTGGTCAACTGGAAAGTTGCTGCTAACACATTAACTTATGCTGACCTTATAACAAAGGTGCTTCCATTCTTAAGATGGAGTCAGGCTGGTCTCTCAGAACAGAGGATGCTGTGCATCCTAGGCCAGCAGTCTACCACAGAGCCTCAGCCCCCACCCATGGCTTATATTAAATGTTCGCCTTGATGCCTGTCTCTGCACATCCATCTGTTGCTGAAACAATGTTAATGTACATCACTTGGCCATCAAGGGGTTCATGCCAAAATTAACAGTGACAATCTGTGGTCTTTTAAGAAATACATAATGATAAAATCTAGAAGTGATGCTACCTCAGGCTATTAGTTTGTTTCAAGAGATGGAAACTGCACATTTTGGTTCGAGCCTGTAATCTTACCACTTAGAACACCGAGGCTGGATGACTCCATGAGATCCAACCAGTCAGGAGTACATTGGAAATTCAGGACACTTTAGATTACACTGTGATGTCCTTTGTAAAAGTAAATAAACAAATGGATAAAAGGAAGAGTCCAGACTTTCTGAACATTGAGTTCAGAATTCATCTTGGTGCGTTGGGGTTGGTGTGTCAGGAATGTTAGTACTAATGACATTAATTAGTACAGGGGTAAGAATTTTATATATTTATATTTATTAATTTATTCTAGGTGGACATATATGTGTACACACATGTTGCAGGGTGGGAAATAGCTGTACATGCAACAGTGCACATATAGAGGTCAGAGGAGAGTGTCCATGAGTTGGTACCCTATGAATTACAAGAGTGAACTCAGTTCATTAGGCTTGGCTGCAAGTACCTTTAAGGAATCTTTATGGCACAGGAATTGTACTTTTAAGTTTCTTCTTTTCTTGGGATTTATAAGCAAAGAGTTTCAGTGAAATGAAATAGTAACATCAGAGATTCATTATGGAATTTTTGCCTTATTGGGATACAGTTTACACAAGTTAAAAATCACCAGTTTAAATTGTTAGTTTCACCACTGACACCTCCTTATTATAGTGTCAGTTATGTAGCCCCCACTGCCCTAATCCCTATGCGACCCTATGTTAAAAAAATTAGTTGCAGGTGGTGGTGGCATATACTTAAGTCCCAGCATTTAGGAGGTAGAGGTAGGTGAATGTCTATAATTTCAAGGACATCTTGTCCTACGTAGTATTTTCCAGGCCAGTCCACATGGGATAGTGGGCTTTACCTAAAAAATAAATGTTAAATTAATTAATTAATTAATTAATTGAGGGAAAAAGTTAAATCTAAAGGTGTATAATATATATTTTGTTTTTCAAACTTCTCGCATCAGGGTCTCACAGAATTAATTGGCTTTGAGCTTTCAGGGGCCAGATTGTCCTCAATTTTAGAATTATATATCTATTCATACCATCTTAAATGTAGTAAATTTGTGCTCATATAGTATGGTTTCAGGCTGGCCTCTTTTGTCTCAATATATTTTGGAAATCTAAATTAATGCTTACAGCAGTGTGATTGCCAGTTGCTTAGACAAGTCTGTGCATAACATTCTTTGCTGTAGAAACTATGTCACAGAAGGCTGCTGTTGTTGACTCTGTGGACCTATGTAATGCTTTTTCACTGGAATAAACTGTGCTGTGCTCTTTTGAATGTCATGTTCTTCTTTTTTGTAAAACCATCAAATACTTCCAAACCTCTCACTAGGCTATCAAGCTGTGTCCATAGGTGTTCACATGACAGTTAGTAAGGAGACATGGTGTTGGACCCCAAATGTTAGAGTCTCGAGTGGGCACCCCAAGAACCCAGACTCCAGTCCAGTTGATGCAATAGCAAGAGGAATTTATTATGGCTGTATACAGTCGGGCGAACTCAGCTCAAAGAGCAAGAGTCGCATCGTACTACAGTCACATAGGCACTTTTAAAGGAAAAACCCACCAAAGTCACAAGATTACAATTCCCATACAATCACAGAGTGATCACAGAGTGGGTACAATGGGTACAGTTACGTCAACCTCAAGAGGGGTATCGGGGGGAGCTTACACACAGGTCACAGTAGTCCTTCCTGGAACATTTGCAAACTATCTCAGTCACAGTTGAGCACATCTCTTAACAGAAATCTCTTTACATTGTTTTATTGTTGCAGGGGTGGTCAGCTTGCCCTGGGAACTAGATTTTTAGTTTCTCATTTCCTGGTGCTTGAAGTTTCTCATTTCCTGAGGCTTGGGGGTGTAAGCCTGAAGGGTTAGGGTCTTTCAATGGGAACAGCATCACCTCTGAAGGAAAGGTCATCAGACACAGAAGGGGGACAGGAAACTTCCTCTCATGGTAGGATGGTGGGAAGATGTAGTTTTCTCTGTGTGTGTGTGTGTGTGTGTGTGTGTGTGTGTGTGTGTGTGT
>CABHPP010123672.1:0-14474 GCA_902168425.1 Peromyscus attwateri
CTAGCGCTTGGCTGGTCCCCGGTTCTCTAGCCACAGCAGAGGGAGACAAACGGTGGAGAGGCCGTAGCGGGGGCGCAGGGCGCGGGGCGCGGGCCCGCTGGCAGGTGCGCGGCCGCTGGCAGGTGCGCGCCGCTGGGGAGGGTCCTCGGTCGCCCCCGCGTCTACCTGCGCTCCGTAGCCCGCGCGGCCTGCGCGCTTCCTGCTCGCGACTTCCTGGAGCGGCCGCCCTTTCACTTTCTCAGCCCTGCGGGTGCCGGCCAGGAGCGGCTCCTCCCTCTCCCGCGCGCCCCTTGACCCCAGTCCCGCGCGCTCCCAGGGACTCAGGCAGCCCCGGGATGCTCAGCTGGGGCATCCTCTAGTTGTTCCTGGGTCCCCACACCTGCCTGTCGTGCCCTCCCAGGCCCCGCAGGGCGCTGGGCTCTTGCTGGAATGATGCCCAGCAGCCAAGTGCCCGCTCCTTGAGCGCCTTCGGTACCACTAGGCTTTTGTCCCCAAGGCAGACCTTAATAATGCCATCAAAATGGACAAGTTTTGCGCGAAAGGTTTGCTCCCTCGGAGCCCTGGACTGAAGACGGCCTCTCTCGGCCTACCACATTTTGTCAAGTGTCAGAATCAGGAACACTGGCGTGCTACACATGGAGCAGACTGTTACCGCACCTGTGCCAGTAAGACAAACGGTTTGCATGGTTTATCAGCATCCGGGTCACGGGGAGGCGCCTTAGCACACAGCTCCCTTTTCACCCCCGGATAATTATCTTCCAAACCCCTCACCTCCTGCCAAGAATTGACCTGGAAGTCCGGGAGGGCCGATTTCCAAAGGGCACCTGCCTCATACCTCCCGCTGACAGCCTGGCCTGGCATCCAAGGCCAGCCCTCCTGCTTAGCCCCGGCTCTCAGGCAGGAAACCAAACCAACTTTCCAGGAACAGCCAGGCATCTGGGTAAAACCACGCTTAAGCCAACTTGAATCCTCCTCGCCGTGAAAGTCTAATGTATGGACAGAACTTGGTCCCCCACGCAGCACCCTGCAGCGCCCTCTTCAGGCTGGCTGGTGTGCAGAAAGTCTACAGCTTTAGCCTTGGGGCCCCTCAATTTGCTGAGTTGGGTAGGGCCAAGCCATTCTTTACCTACGGGCTCTTGGGAAGTGTTCTGTACCCCTGAAGCAAAGCTGACTCGCTGTTTGAGCCACCCGCACCTTGCTGTCTCACACACCTCACATGGGAAGTGGCCCGGGAATTCCGGCTGGTCTACCCTCTTCCTCTGGGCTAGATGTCTCCTCTCCAGCAACTCAGGTGGACTCCTACATCTTCTCAGGTAGTCAACCGTCACTTTTTTCTCCTCAGGGCTTCGACCACCAAGCTTGTGCAAGAGTCCCTTGCTCTTCTGCCCGTGTTCCATCTTTGTAGCTGTGCCAAACTGCCCCCCTAAAGCAACATCTGAGCTCCCCAATTTGATTGGCAACCTTCAAAGGCCCTTCACCCCCGAGGGGGTGAAGACAGGGCCCCGAGGCCTTTGCACAGCGGAAGGACCTCATGCCAAAGCTTCCAGGTAGTTTTTCAGTTCCCAAGAATGTGACTTTTTACACTAGGGTGTTAGGACTTGTCTTTTATGAGTCCGGGGTTCTTGAGTGAGCTCGGACTTTGGGGATTGTTGCTTCAAATACGTCGCTGTATTTCAGGGTGCTGTATAAAATGCCCAAGTCCTAGTGACGCCAGTCTACCTCCAGCCCCTAGGGGGCGCAGGAGGGAGTCCTAGATCAGAAAGCCTCTTTAAGTCTCACAGCGTGAAAGGCCCTTCACCCCTTTTCTTTTTTTTTTTTGGGGGGGGGGGGGTGTCGAGACAGGGTTTCTCTGTGTAGCTTTGTGCCTGTCCTGGATCTCGCTCTGTAGACCAGGCTGGCCTCGAACTCACAAAGATCCGCCTGCCTCTGCCTCCCGAGTGCTGGGATTAAAGGCATGCGCCACCACCACGCGGCTGATTTTTTTTTTCTTACAAAAAAACCAAAATGACCATCTTTGCACAGATACTGGAGTCAACCAGGGGGAGTCTGGCGGTTTATGTAGAATATTTGCTGAAAATGTCAATCTTAGAAGAGTAAGTTAATGTTTCATAATACATATTTTATATTGATCTTTTATATGATTATAAGAAGCATCGAATGTAGTGAGGAGGGATGTGTGTGTAAAACTTCAAAATAAATCTTTCTGTATTTTGAAATGGAAATTTGTGATTGTGGCCACAAGGATGGCAGGTTTTATGCTTGAGACTATGATAAAGAATTGCATGTGCCCCCCCCCCCATGAAATAAGACTGATTTGTGATCCATGGTCCTCTTGCCTTGGCCTTCTGAGTGCTGGGATTACAGGTGTACCCCACTATGACTGGCTCCCCCCTCCCCCTCCCCCTCCCTTCTAAAACCCAGAGCCTTGCACATAGTAGGTGCATGCTCTGCCACTGAGCTACATCCCAGCCCTAGGAGTCATTTTTAAATCAAATTAAAAGGAAACAGTAAAGAAAAGACAGAGAGAGGGAAGGAAATAAAGGAGTTTGTGTTTGCCCAAGGCAGTGGATTTTTAGTGACGGCACTGTAGGAACTAATACTTGAATTAGGGGTGTAGTTTAGAGAGAAGAGCTTCACAAGGGTCTTGAACTAGTTGGTACTCAACCTTGCATCTGTCTGTCTATCTATCTATCTATCTATCTATCTATCTATCTATCTATCTATCTATTATCTATTTTCCTGAGATAGGGTTTCCTCTGTGTAACAGCCCTGGCTGTCCTGGAATTCTCTTTGTAGACCAGGTTGGCCTCGAACTCACAGAGATCCTGGGATTAAAGTCATATGCCACCATTCTTCGCTTCAACCATGCATTTATAAGAGTGACTTTGTCCCAGCACTGAGAGGCAGAGGCAGGTGGATCTCTAAAAGTTCGAGGTCAGCCTGGTCTACAGAGCAAGTTCTGGGACAGCCAAGGCTACCCAGAGAAACCCTGTCTCAAAACAAACAAACAGTGTTTTTTTTACAGTGACCCGTAGAAGATAGGTTGGGCAAACATTCTTGCTTCTAAGACCCCTTGGCAATGTCTTCAATCTTTATTATTCTTCTCCTAACTGTAGAGTATGAGAAGTGGTCACAGAGAGAAGGGGGTCAAGGGACCCTGGATCCTAAATGGAACAAGACTTGTATAAAGCCTGGAATCAAATTTGGGGGCCTGAATTTCACAGCTCTTGATGACATTCTCCTCTGCAGCTGAGCTCTACTCCAGGGCTAGCCTGTGGCAGCATCTGTCTACTGTAGGTTTCCCTACATTTTTAAGATTATAGTTAGAATGAGGCCGGACACATGGGAACAGAAAACTGACCCCTACGGAGTCATTCCCGCCACAGAGCTGGTGCAGATAAATGTGACAAGCAAATTGGACAGTTTTTACAAGATGCCCCCAAAAGGATCAATAACCCTCAGCGGTGGTTTGGTAAGCCATGCGGCTCACATCAAGAGGTTATGCTTTGAAGGTTCCCTCTGGGCCTATATGTGATGATTTGTGTGGGGAGAGTCCTTTTACTGCACACAATATGCTAATGTGTTGGTGGGAAAGCACAATGACTCATATCTTCTTCCTCAAACCCAAGTGGTCTCACTAGGACTTCCAGCCTAAGAGGGGTCTGGGAAAAGGAGATTTTAGAGGAAGCCCTGCGTTCCACCCGCTGACACTAACCTACTCCATAGTGGGTTGTCATTGGCCTCACTGGCCAGCACATCATCCTCTGCAATCGCTGTGGTCATGGGATCGTTTGGGCCCCGGGCTCATCTGGGCAACCGTTCCTTCCCACGTTGCTTGTTGCTTCAACTTCTGCAACCAAGAGCCTTCCCTTCTTAACCCCTTTTAACCCTTCAACTGAAACCCTCTCTAAGAACAGACTTGTCTAACTCCATAACAAATGCAATCTTGGCCGGGCGGTGGTGGCGCACACCTTTAATCCCAGCATTGGGAGGCAGAGCCAGGTGGATCTCTGTGAGTTTGAGGCCGGCCTGGTCTACAGAGTGAGTTCTAGAACAGGCTCCAAAGCTACACAGAGAAACCCTGTCTTGAAAAACTAAAAAAAACCCACCACCAACAAAACAAAAACAAACAAACAAAAAACAAAAAACAAAAACAAAAACCAAAAAAAACCCAAATGCAATCTCTTACTTTCAAGGCATCCTTTCTGAACATTGCTTTACGATTCTCAGCCCGGCAGAGGAGGAGGCACAGGATTTGGGATCTGAATGTGTCTCCAACTCAAACCTTGACTCCAAGCTTCCTGGGACCCCGTGGTGGCCATTCTACTCTGTGCTCATGAGACTGATGCACAGATGGATGAAGGGAGGTGTTTGAAGACACAGTTTCTTACTTGTTCTGTTCATCTGTGAATCCTCATCTAGCACTATGCTTGGCACACTCTAGAAGCGAAAGAAACCCTCGCTATTGACGGACTACTACCAGGTTTCTATGGCAACAGTGAATCAGCTTTAAATGCTTACGGCCATCCTAATGACTGGGAAACAGGTATGCGTGATGAGCCCAGGACACATGTGACTAACTGGGATGGCGGTGGGGGAGGGGAATTCCAAAGTCTCTTTCATCAGCTTATGTTGTTAAATTTTCCAGGAAATAGAGTGTGAGACTCCCACCACCACCTTCAATAAGTTCTGTGAAAGTTTGGTTCTTTGCACAGTTACGACGCATCATCTCTTAGCCAGCCTCCCGAGACGAACGAATGAACTTCTGTCCGAGGACTCACATCTATCATCCCAGCAATCAGGAAAGCGGAGGCAGGAAAATGGTCACAAGTTTGAGGTCAGCTTGGGCTACAATGTAGAACCTTGCCTCAAAAGCAGAGTAAAACAAAACAAACCCAAACCAATAAATCCAAACCCCACAAGGCCACACTCTCCATTGGGGCCTATCCGCAACTGAGCCAGGCCAAGGAGGCCAGCACCCATATTTACCTCCAACACACACACACACACACACACACACACACACACACACACCGCTAATCATGGCTGTGTCCACACCAGCCTTTACCGTGTCACACTGAGGGCATTTTTAAACCCATACCATTCCCAGTTAGCTCTCTTTACCTTATGCTTATGGACCAGATGTAAATTACTGCTTGCTACTCCAGTGCCATGCTCCCTGCCACGATGCTCACAGAGTCCAACCCTCTGGAACTGTGATCCCCCACAGTAAATGCTTGGTCATTTTTTATTTTAATTTTTTTTTTTTTGCCATGGCAACAGAAAAGTAACTAAGATACAAACCACAATCACTATGAGATGCCTTCTTACCTATTAGACCAGCAAAGAAGGGAAAATGACCTCCAGGCAGCCCCGGAGCAGTGACTCACACTCCCTGGTAGGAGTGGGGATGGGCCTTGCCATCCCAGGGGCCGATGTAGTAAGGTGTTTAGAACCTGTCTGTGATAGTTCATCTTCGTCAGCCTGACTGGGTTTGGAATCATCTAGGAGACACATCTCTGGGCTGTGCAGGTGTTTCCAGAGGCCGATGTAGTAAGGTGTTTAGAACCTGTCTGTGATAGTTCATCTTTGTCAGCCTGACTGGGTTTGGAATCATCTAGGAGACACATCTCTGGGCTGTGCAGGTGTTTCCAGACAGAAGTAAATGAGGAGAGAAGACCCAGCCTGAATGTGGGCGGGCGGCATCACCCCATGGGCTGGGGTCCCAGACAGAATAAAGTGGAGAGAGGCCAGCTGAGCACTTCACTGCAGACACATGACCCCAGCACCAGCTCCCACTGCTGTGTTTTTCTCCCATGAGGACTCCCCCTCTCCTAAACCATAAGCCCAAAACCCTTCTTCCACCCAATTGCTTGGGTCCGATGTTTCCTCACAGCAACGAGAGAAGTAACTAAGAAGCCTTACATATTCCTCGCCACTGGTCCCTCGACTCCCATTTCTACAAGACTGGGTTCTGGAGCATGAACTTGAGAGGAAGCCAGAACTCGAATTCAGACACTCCCGTGAACGCGCACACTAGCTCATCCACCGGGACAATGGGTTCACAAGCGGCTACTGCATTGCTTTGCTGTATCATTGGCATACAGGAACATCTTTTTTCCTCCAACATTTTAAATTCAACTTCCATGTAGAATAATAGTCATAGCTCACCCCTGGGGCCTGTGAGCTCTCTAACCACGGATTCTTGGTCAGATTTAGAGTAGCATGCATTTCCTCCTGTGGAGTGGTAGAATGGGCCTTAACTCCAATCAGAAATCAGTTGGTTACCCCCACAACAGTCACACCACTATTACATTCATGTATATATCTTGCCACACTGGTCATTACCACACTCCATAGGGTTCACAGCCATAAGACTATTGATGACACCCCCCACAACTCCCAGCAACCTGTTTATACACCTATCAGTATGATGAAAGCTAGCTAGCAGGGAGGAAACTTCCTGGTCAATACCAATTCAATAACAACAATCAGTGAACATCCATTCCTTTGTCTACATCAAACAGTACATAAATACAAGAACTTAAAGCCTGGTCCATGTGTATATGTCACATTTTTATAAAAACACATTCAGTTTCTGTAGAAACTCTGGATTATTTTGATCCTCGGTATCTTATTCAATTCTCATGACCTTCCTGAAGGCTAGGGAGGGGAGTTATTCTGGGCAAATAATAAACCAGCCTCTTAGTTTGTTGCTGGCCCTCTGTCAGAGAACCTAATCTATTCTTAGGCTCTGGAGGAGACAGTCATATGTACCACATGACTTTGCACCACCACCATAGGCCACAGTAAGGTTATTTATATGTGGTATTAGAACCAGGGCTGTGGAGTGTGTGGCTCAGTGGAAGATTGCCTGAGTTCTGTGTTCAGCAACACACACACACATACACACACACACACACACACACACACAAACACTCACACACTCCCCCCATATCCCTGCCAGCAACATCAAAAGCAGAACCAATATCCAGCTAGTAAGTGGCATGCTCATTTTGAAGTGGTAGAGTAGCCCACAGCCATAAAGCATGGGGTTTGGTAATGCTTTAAGGGTGTGAATTACTGCAGAGTTTGCCCCGTGGAGCTCTGTTTCTTTCTCATTTCCTCTTATCCCTGGTCTAGCATTCAACAGATACTCTGCTGCAGTTAAGTAAGTGAGCAAGCTCGTGGAAAACGAGCCTGACATAAGCAAACAAGATCACAAGCTGGGAAAAGAGAAAACGAAACATCGATAGGCCTGGCTCTTGCTCTTTTCTAAAGGGTTGCGGTAGGTATAGTTTTGTCACGAAATATCTAGAATTCTGTTTGACAAATGTGAGTGGATTAGTTCCTACATGCCAGGCACCTGCCACGTGGCGTGTGGCCAAGCTGTTGCCTGGTGTGGAATTCAAGGGTACCTGCCATCTCCTGTCTCTCCCCTGGCCGACTCCTGCCAAGCTCTTTGTGCCCCCGTTTGGGCATTACTGTACAATCTCACTTCCTGGGCAAGAAGAGAATTTGTATTTCTCTCCTGGCAACGACAGCTGTTTTAACGCCATTAAACCATATGCCTCAGGGGGGAAGAGAGAGGGAGGGGAAAGGCGGTGAGGTTTGGTTAGCTCCATTGTTTCCATATGCTTAACATTGTTGCCAACGAGAAGAAATCTAACCCCGGACGGCTAAAAGGTCCGTGTTTTTCTAGAAACCTCAGCCTCCCACTCGTGTGAATCTTGGTGCTAATGAGCACGAGCTCATCAGTCTACCCCCGATTGTCACAGTTACCTGCCCCAATGATCTTCCGCCCAGAAGGAACCCAACTGAAAACAATGAAGGCCTTGAAAGTTCTCCAGAGATCGCTTGACAGACCAAAGGTCCTCAGCCCACTGTTAGAGAGACAACAGTTTGCACTGGGGTGCAGCCCAGTGGGAGGGTGCACATGTGAGGGCCTGGGTTGCATCCCACAGTACAAACAAAGAAAACCACTGTGGCGTTTTGAATGAGGAATGTCCCCCATAGTTCTGGGCGTTTGAAGTTAGTGTCGCTGTTTGGGGAGGTTTAGGTGGTCACTGAAGGCAGCTTTGAGATGAAAAGCCTTGGGATACTTCCTTTGCTCTCTCTGTTTTGTGTTAGTGGTTGAAATGTGATCTCCCAGCTGCCTGCTCCCACTGCCACGCCTGTGGCTTGTCACCATGCTTCCCTGCCATAATGGACTCTTTCCGCCTGGAACTGCCGGCCAAATAAACCCTTCCTTCTCCAAGTTGCCTGGGTTGGAGTGTTTTATCATAACAGCAGAAAAGTAACGACAACAGCCAGTGACATCAGTGTCATTAATAATGGGTGCCACCTAGGCCAGGTTGGCTGTGCGCTCCGCACGGTGTTGTGCTCATGACAAGCATCTCAGGCTTTGTGGCAGCCCAGGGGCCAGTGACACCACTGTCCTCATTTTACCATTTCCTAAACAGACTTCAGGGAGACCCAACCCTGGACTGGATTCCTGCTACAGGCCCAATGTGTGGTGCTATGGAAACCACTTTTGACAACAGAATTTTCTGTCACTACATGCTTAGCGTGCAGTGAGGCACAGCTCTGCCCACCGTTACCTTGACAGGACCACAGCGATCATCAGAAAACAGCTGTGTACTTCCATACTTAAGGCAGAGCTGGAGCAGCTTGGCTGAAAACCTGCTCTTTGTTTGAGCAGTTGCATTTTCCTGACCTCCTGCGTGCTTAAGGTCTTTTCTCCATGTGAGAGCCCAGAAGGGGCACATTCAGGCCTTGGCCAGTCACCATGGCAACTGACAGGCAGACAGAGCCTCCGGTTGGGAGGTGGGCTTGAAAGGCTGTGGGAGCTACAGAGGTAGAGCCCTGGTAGGTGGTTTCATAGCCAGTTTCCTTGGCAATCTCATCCAGAAAGACACGGTGCTCTCACCAGCATACACACACACACACACACACACACACACACACAACCACACACACACACCCTGGACACACACACACACACACACACACACACACACACACACACACACACAGAGCTTGGTCAGTGGGGATGTTTCTCCTTCCTTCTTTTTCTTTTCTTTTCCAGTGAAAAGGGAGGCAGGTAGAGACAGGAAGGTTTCAATCGGGGAAGTGGAGCAGAGGGAGCCAGAAGGCCCCCCTCCCCTCTCATCACAGGGCTGGCCATCTGGGCCTATCCCTGGGGGGCTGCACTTGCTGTACTTCTGGCTGGGGATAATGACACAGCAAGGGGCCCATGGGGCTTGATGGGAAGCTTTTCACACTGCATGACGGGCGCCCCCTGCTGGTGCATGTTGGAAATTCTCTCCAGGGGCCTGATGAGAAAGAGATCTTCCCTGGCTAGAGATCCAAGTCCCTGATCTCTAGTGAGGCAATGTCTTTGCCAGGGTGTCTGCATCATCTTCGTCCCTGTCGTTTCTGTCAATTATGTGGATAATTGCTACACATGCAGTTGAATGAAATTTCTGTAAGTTACCGGAAAGCTTTGAGAAGACGACTCATTCCTATAGGTAAAATAAAACAGCACACTCAGGGCTCTGTCGCACTGCCGGTACCCACTGCTCAGGACTTGACAGAGCAGCCATGGCTTAATGTGGTTTGCTTAAGCCACTTTCAAGAGTTTCAGTGGAAGACTCCCAGAGCCAGTGGGTCCCTGCTTGGGAGACAAATGAAGGTCAGTTGAAATGAGCTATAGCCGCCCTTAAATCAGAGATCAGGGGTTTAGTGGAAGTCGCTCTTGAATCAGATAGCTCATTCTGAACCCAGCGGCTGCTCTGCTCGGTCTTCGACAGTGATCTCAGCTCTCTGTGACTTTGTACTTATCTGTACAACGATGAAGTGACAGCCAGGGCTCCTAAGATAACGCATGAGACAGCCGCTTACACAGTACCAGCGGAGCCTCAGAACTTAGCACGTATTTACCTCTGTCCTCATTAGCGCTGATATGAAACCTGAATTTCTGACACTTTTATGGTCCAAAAAGCTAACATTTGTTTTCACATACTTGATTATATTGCCAATCTCAGCTTCTAACATTTAAAATACTTTTCACTATAGAAATGACATACTCAGTTGAAACAAATGTGGAAACCTCCAACAAATAGAGACACAGTGTTGCTCACCCAATCTCCCCACACCCAACTTTTTCCTCACCAGAGAAGCTGCTAACATGTGTTTATAATCTTTTCATCTCTGGAACTAAGGAACTATAATTTTAGGGCCTTGTATGTTAATTACTTGCGGCTTGTTTATTCATTCAGGGTTCGGGCCTGAGGGTTTGGCTGAGTTTCGCCTTCTGGAGGAGACCCTGTTTGATGAAGGGTCTGCAGTGTGTGCTCTGGAAAGCCTATGGGTGATTCTCCACACGGGTGATCACGTTGGCTGACAGAGGTGTGCTCACTCGGCTCCGCAGCCCTGCAGCACAGTGAGTGGACTCCCTAGAATGAGAGGGGCAGCGGCTGCTGTGAGAATCTTTGTCTGTCTTTATTGCTCTCATTACCTAGCTGTTCCAACAAATGACACATTAATCAGGCATCATCTCTCACCCTCTAAAAGCTTATTATCTCTAGGTTACAGAGTGGGAAACTGAGGCTGGAGGGCAGGGTGTTTCCTAAGGACGCTTCAAAGTAAAACCAGCAATGGGAGCCCAGAGTCTAATGTAGCCTCAGTCATTAATGTTTCCATCAAATGATGCTTGCTTTACAATCTACTTTCTTCCCATTTACACCAAAATTTTAGATGAACTTATATTACTAGGATAATAATAGTGTTATCATTGTTTAGAGTATTACATCCCAAAAGCAAAAAAAAAAAAAAAGCTGTAAAATATTTTGAGTTAATACAAATTATAATTTGCAAAACCACAAAAGAGGCTGGATATAGAAATGGACAATGGCCAGACAGTGTATCAAAACAGAACACTGAGTCAGGTATGGTGACACAAGATGGTAATCAGAGTTTGGAGGAGGGAAACAGAAAGATGGAGAGTTCAAGGACAATGACAGAGGAAGCTTTTGGCCAGCTTGGTCCCCCTGTCTCAAAAACAAACAAAACTGACAACATCCGCATCAACGAATCAGCTGCTGTCCCTAAGCCAGGCTTGGAGGATGCCATCTGCTCTCTCTCCAAAAACCCAGGAAGCCAAACAATAACGGTTGTAACCACCAAAATGGCCAAGACCTGATTAATAGCAGGCAACATTCCTCATTTTGATCCCCATTTTAAACTAGGACCAACCAAGAAGGCCAGATACGCACCCTAGCCATTATGTAACCACCTGCTTCAGGAGCCCAAGGCCAAAGCCATTCCTTCTCTCCACTAGGGGCCATCCTGCTCTCTCTGCCCTTGTTGTCCCCTGAAATTCAGGTGATGGCCACCAGCTCCCTTGCCTCAGCAGACTCGGAATAAACAGCCTTTGCTTGTCCTGTTAGGGTGGTTTAAGTTTCTCAGCAAAATGTATATTCTTAAGTGAAGCTGAAAGACTCAACTCCTACCCTATTTCTGTCTCCTCAGGGATCCCGAGGCTGTCCCAGGATGGTCTCCTTGCTCTGTCTTCACATGGTGAAAGATACAAGGGCAGAGGACAAGTGATATGTCTTGTGCTTCAGGAAGCCTCCTGTGTAGCAGCCTGGATGCCGCTGATGAGGTGGAAGACCCCGAGGCCTGTTCACTTTGCAAAGGCCTCCCCTTGGCACCAGCTGCCATAGTTTGGAAGGGTTTCCCAAGGGCTCCTGTGCTGAAGCTTGGTCACCAGCCTGCGGCATTAGTAGAGGGTGGTGGAACCTTTAAAATGACGGGCCTAACTGGAGGAAGTCAGACCACTGAGGCATGCCCTAAAAGGAGGCTCCTGGGTCATGACTGGTTTCCTCTGTAACTCATTCCCACCATGACAGGACATGCAGATGTAATGGAGAGGGCCATGAGGATTTGAATTTCTCTAGCACATTCTATGCTAGGTGAGGACAGGTCATGTTCTGAAGTCCTGGTGCCAGAGCCGGGACTCTCTCCAGACAAAGACTCATCTTTCAGCTCTAGTAACATGGACCCAAGGCTAATCTACACGTTCAGATTTCCTTATCTTTTCTATAGATGGTAACATTATTGTGGAACAGAGGCAGAGAAATTGAGACTTTCTCTCTCCACAGTTCAGGATAAAAATTTGAATTAATTTCCCCATTTCTCTGTATATACTCTATGTTTTTGTTCTTAATCCAAATAAATGTTCACACTCAGAGGCAGACCTCGTGACCAGGGTTCTGGTAATTGCTGTGGAATAATCCTTCTGTACACTGTGAAGATGCGTTGCTCTCATTGTTAATAAAAAGCTGATTGGCGGGTGGCTAGGCAGGATTTTCAGGGCAGAGAGAATGCGGGGGGGGGGGGGTGAGAAAATGGCGAGCAGGATGGGAGGTACATACATGAGGTAAACGAGCCTCTGGGCAACACATGGATAAATAGAAATGGGTTCATTTAAGTTACAAGTGCTAGCTAAAAAACAAGCCTAAGCTATTGGCCGAGCATTTATAATTAATATTAAGTCTTTGTGTGGTTATATGGGAACTGACTGGTGGGACAGAAAACTCCACCCACAGGTAATGCTGACAGAGGCCTCAAAGTGGCAGAGCCAGTTACCCATGGACTAAAACCTCTGTACCCATGAGCCAAGCTGTGGCCTTGGATATTTTGTCACAGTGGTGGAAAAGTCACTGACATACGTCAACAACACCTGCATTCTGCAGGAGATATCCCAGCACTGTGAAATGTAACAAGTCAAACTTATAAGGATGCTGATCAAAGGCTCAGGTATAAAACCCACCACACAGCATGGTGAGTGTTGTGCTTTGCTTTTCTGTTGCCGTGGTAAAACAGCAGGGGCCAAAGCAACTCAGGGGCAGGGGTGGCTTATTTGGCTTACAGGTTGCAGACCATAATCGATCATCGATTATGGAAAGCCTGAGCAGGTACCAAACCTGAGACCCAGGAGGAGCACCACTTACTGGTTCGCTCCCTCCTGCTTGCTCAGTTACCTTCTTACACAGCCCAGGCCCACCTGCCGAGAGATGATGGTGCCACCCACGGTGGGCTGGACCCTGCTCCACCAATTAGCAAGTAAGAAAATAAATACCCCCAACAGACATACCCACGGACCAAGACACAATTCCTCAATTGAGATTCCTTCTCCCCAAGTATGTCAGCTTGGCAACCAGAATTAGCCATCACAATGACAAGGACAGTTCACGTGAAGTGTCAAGAGCAGATTCTAAGCACACATGGGTGACTACAGTGGGTGTGTGTAGGCCGTGTCTGGAGAGATCGGCACCCGGTACCTATGTGTGTCAATCAGTACGCTGCATATTAGCATTTTGACTTGTCAAGTAAATATGAAGAACTGCCCTCAAGTTAAATTTTACATTTTATCACATGCTTGCTGTTGCAGTGGATGGACGATAGAGTTGAGGTCCTTTTCCAATCTCCAGTCCCCTCTCCTTCCTCCAGAATATCTTTATCCTGTACCCTAAGTTGACTGGGGAGGACAGCCCCTCAGCCAATCTTTGAAGAAAGGTGTGCTGGTGTGTTTCCCAATGTGGGGAAGCAAGGATTCCAGGGAGTCAGTTGGGCTGACCCAGGTAGAAGTCAGAAGTAGGGGCCTGGATGATTGGGTAGTTTGGTTTGTTTGCAGTAAAGCTAGTGCAGGGAGGGGAGCTTGGGGACATACAGGGAGCCTGTGTGCATTTGGGTTTCTGAACAGAGGACGCTGTGGGGATGTTAGGAGGCCAGACACGTGGGCAGAAAGTCTTGGCTTAGTGGGAAGTTAGGAAGGTCTGAGCCTCAGATGACAGCATAGGAGTGGGAAGGGGATCCAGAGGGGCCTTGCAGGGTGGAATATAACAGCGGAGCCCCCCCCCCCCCCACCTCGGAGAAGAAGCAAAGGAGAGCCCATGTGAATGAGTGGGCCTGTGTGTGTGGCATGACAGATTGTCCATTTGAGAGGAAGCCAGAGGCACCAGAGGAGGCACCAGAGGACAGAGCAGAATGAATATGGGTCACCGGCAAGTGAGAGCCCAGGAGTCACCTGAGTAGGGGCTGGTTGAGATGCTTAAACCCTGACCCGGGTCAGTGTGCAAGAGCATCTGCTTAAGAGGCCAGAGTTCGTTGTTCCAGGGTGGACGTGTTGACAGAAAACAGAAAAGACTCGCGTGTACACACCTCTGGAGACCACAAACATCTCAGTGTAGAAGAACCTGGAAGAGTCCTGCAGCATCCCCCGAGGACCCAAGGGACCAAGAGGCGGGGCCCAGAGTTGAGACGCGCCTCTCGTCCTTCTGGGGGTCAGCTTTTTAGGTGGCTCCGAGTGGCGTCCATAAATCAGATCACTGAGGACATTCCAGAGGCCAGTGACACTGTTCAGGTTAGACTGTCAGATCTGTGCGAGTACCAAGTCGCCAACCCCCCCC
>CABHPP010123673.1:0-65000 GCA_902168425.1 Peromyscus attwateri
GATCTCAATCCTCGGGGGAGTCTTTGCCCTTGAGGAGATGGAAATGGGGGGTGGGCCGGGGGAGGGGGGCGGGACGGGAGGAGGGAGAAAGGGGGAATTTATGGCTGATATGTAAAGTTGAATTATATTGTAAAATAAAATAAAATAAATTCAAAAAAAAAGAAAAATGTCCTCATTCCTTTGCATTGCCATATTTGCTGTGGTGTTCAATATATAGAGAGGATGGTGTTCAATATATATCTATATATACATACATATGATAGTGCTCAATATATAGAGAGGATAGTGTTCAATAGAAAGAGAATGGTGTTCAATATATAGAGAGGATAGTGTTCAAAAGAGAGAGAATGGTGTTCTCTCTCTCTCTATCTCTCTCTCTATATATATATTATACATATATGATGGTACTCAATATATAGAGAGGATGATGTTCAAGAGAGAGAGAGATAGAGAGAGAGAGAGAGAGAGAGAGAGAGAGAGAGAGAGAGAGAATGAATGCCCTTTCTTTGGGGCTACTACTTTTTAGATTAGAATGAGAATGACAAAAATTTTACTGAATAAATCTCATCCATTCTTGGTTAAATGCTACCATGTGTTTTTTCTTTTTCTTCTTTTGTGTGGTATCACTGCAATATATGTCTGGAGAAATGGCTTATTAGATAAAAATACCTGGAGTACAAACTTGGCAACCTAATTAGATCCCCAGGACCCATATGGTTTAAGAGGTTGACTAGCTTCTGGAAGTTGTGTTCTGATCTGACATGTGCACCCACTCATATTTACACACACACACACATTCATGCACACACAAACATTTAAAGTTTAAAAAGCACCGTTTTTCAAAAAGACTACTTATGTTCTACAATTCTCTAATATATTAGAACAATATATGAACATCACACATCACAGAAGTTTGCTTATAATGAAAAGAGTTTTATCACTTTTTCCATCATGGCAAAATGATGAGTACTGGAGACTTAACTGAACTATTTGGAGTCTGTAGAAGGCAATAGGTCCTTGTGCACACAGATAATCCCTGGAGAACCCAAGAAAGTTAAACATGCAGGCACACTTTTTCAAAGGAAGGAGATGTTTACCATCTTCCACTTGGAACACTGGGAAGATATGTAGTTTATGACCTGGTAATCCTTTGCTATCTGTAGGGACAAGCTTCACCCCAATCCTCCTGAATATTATGTTTATCCCAGAATTTTCCCCCTGAATTTTGAGCATTGCTACTTAGTCTATAAACCCATCCTTATGAGAGATGCTGCTTGTACTTTGCAACAGCCTAAGTAACTTCTATGTTATCTTGGGGCCAGGCCAATCCTGATTCCCACAGGTATTGTATTTACCTCAGTCATTCTCTTATCTTGAGCATTGTTTCTAAGTCAACAGAACCCATTTTTAAGGAAGAAGCCATACATACGTTATAAAGAATTTCAATGTAAACATGCTTAAGCTTTGTTGTATACATGGAACTGAGTTAATTGTCACCAGGAAACATTTTCCAAAATTGTGCTGTGCTTAAATATGGCTAAATTAAACAACCCAGTGTCAGACTCTAGAAGTTTGGCCCAGCATCAGCTAACTAAGTTGGGTTGAACTGTGTTTCATTCTTGTCTATCTGTGGATAATTTTCCTGCTGTCCTTGATGCTTTTAGGGACCACCATAGGAGTCATAGTTGAAGATTTTACTTCTCATTATATTTACATCACAAGATTAAATATTCATGACATTAAGTAATGTACAAGTAAATAAATATTCTCTTCTGAACAGATATGATTTAAATGGAATCTTTATTTATAAGTAAATAAAAGGCAGAACTATTGTTTACTTTTACAATTTTTTTGTTTTTTTTTTACTTTTACAATTTTTATGCTTAGATTTTGCAATTGATATTATATGAGATGCACATATGATTATTGGCAGTTAATTCTGACAGTGTCATATGCATGTGCTTACATATGTGTATCATCTATTGTGAGTGAGATGAAATGTGTTTTCAAATGATTATTCTAAAAGAGTGATGATCTGTTGGAGAAATGGAATCAGGGTCCTCTGCAACAGCAGTAGTGCTCTTAACCACTGAGGAATCTCTCTAGCCTTCTAAGTTAATATTTAAGAGATGTTTCATTGCAAAGGGAAGTAGCTACCATTGAAAATTCATCTTCATACATTTTGGTGACTACTCAAAATAAAATAACAACTCAAAGATGATTTCTCTCAAAACTCTCCCTGAAATTCACTCTTCCATATTCAGCTTTATCTGCACAACTACTTAACATAGTTCACTTCCATTAGCTCCTTTGCTCCACTAGAAATAACTGACCCTTTTTGATTTCCTAGGAAAAGTATTACAATGCAAACAGCTAGACTGAAAAGACAATTTTTAAACATAGTTTAGAGTAATTTAGAGATTACAATTGAAAATGTTTTTCCCTAAACTATGAATCAAATGATAGAATTTGAAAGAGAAACATGAATTTGCTAATGTGTATTTGCATTAATGTTTAAATTTTAAAAAACGAGTTTACTTATTTTTTAACTGTTCTAATTAAGAAAAGTAATCAAAATCAGCAAAAGGTGAGGGAGATCCACCCAGATGCAGCAGTCTAAAATAAAATGGTGCCATGTTTTTATATAATTCATTAAAAAAATCAAATGGTGATAGTTTGACTGGATTTTTAATAAATAGGACTTATTTGTATCTCATATAACTCAGCTTTTTAATCACTAAATATTCCTTTGAGCTAACTTCTGGCTTTGAATTTAAAAACAAGAAAAATTACTCATATTCAGATTTTTGATGAAGTTTAATGTTAGGAGGAGAGATAGGTAAATTGATGGTGTATAGGTAAATAGATAGTATTCTATCATATATAGACAGATATGTATCATATATCATAGAATCATCCCTACCCCTTGAAGGGTAGGAATGTGTGTTTACAACTGTGAGCAAGTGCCCAAAGTTAAAGAAAGTCCATTTCTCTTTGTGATCTTAAATTTCTCCTCTCAAAACTCCTCCACAATAGTCTCCACATCCTTATCCACCTAGCTGTATGTTGTTTATCTCCCTCTTAAAAAACCCACAAACCCATGAAAATGAGAGTCAAAACTAACCAAAATTAATAATTTCTTTAGCTTAAGATATTATATTCTTGCAAGTATAGTTATTAAGCCTGTTATTGAGACAACCAATCAAGAGAATAAATATCAGTAAATAAA
Organism: Peromyscus attwateri; assembly: GCA_902168425.1. NCBI lineage: Eukaryota > Metazoa > Chordata > Mammalia > Rodentia > Cricetidae > Peromyscus > Peromyscus attwateri. The sequence continues at coordinate 3,230 of CABHPP010123673.1, forward strand.
ACCCATTTTATTATAATCCACCAGGAAAATGGCTGCACACCAAATTTCTCTTAGTATGAAATGATCTTAACATTTCCTGTATTTTTGACAATTTACCATCTTATCTCTACAATACAGTGATGGGGTTAAGGTTAAATGTTCTGGAAAATATTTGAGGCACATTGTAAACAGCTGAAATCATCAGCATTATGTAAGCTAAATGGAAACTATGCATTTATTAGAAACTTTATACCTTTAATAAAATGAAAGAACAATAAAAAAAGAGGTCAGTCCTCTAATGGGAGCAATTCATTGTGTTATAGTTACAGGCTTATTTCCTTCTTTAATTTAACCTTCTCTTGGATCCTGAAAATATTAAATAGAACTTCCCCATTGATTGATGAGCTGGAAATTATCTCTGGTTAGAAGTCTGGAAACTGCTGGTTGATTAATCATAGACAGAGTTGAGTACTGATAAAGAGTATTTGCTTTTAAGTTTCTTCCTGTTGCTGTGAAATATATATATATATATATATATATATATATATATATATATTTCATATATTCTCATGAAAGCTATTTTAAAGTTGTTTCATTTATATATTTAAAATTATAGAAATAAAATTTCTATAACTACATTCTGGGAGTAAGTAGGGGAATATCTAGGTGTGTATGTCTTCATTATACAACACCTGACACTCAAGTATCCCTATGTTAGTGTACCACCTGATTATCCCAATTCTTATCATAGAGTTGTCCTTTGCCTTTCACCTTTATGAATGAAATATTCAAAAATAGATAGATTAATAGCTTGAAACTTCCTGTCCTTGACATAACTTAGGGGTAGAATCATGCAATTATTCCCTCCTGAAATTCTTCCAGTATAGTTGACTTTGCCAATCTACATTTATTTACATGAAAGTATATATGCAAGTTCGTCAGTGGCAATGGTTGATTTAATGCTTTTAAAGGACAAATATTTTTTAACCTGATTTTTTGTTTTATGGGTTATCACATATAAAAGCTAAGTCCCTGAGTCTCAAGAATAACAAAAATATATTATATATGTTTTTGATAAAATGCCAAATGGTACTTGTTTTATTTAATTATATTTGTGTCAGGGGAAGAAAGAGTATGCTGTGATATTATTGTGTGTATGAATCAGTGTCTTGTCTTTTGTACCACTGGAAGAAAAAAATAAGAATAAGATGAATATACCTGGAGACAAGTTGATCAATCCACCTGTAGTTACAAAGGCTCCAGTATTGGTGAAATTATAAAGGCCACTCCACGTAGTTAAAAGGGAGGTTTATTTTGTGGGGTAACTTACAAGTGAAAGGATAGTTTACAGGGTCTGGGAAAGGTGTAGCGCAGTCTGGCAGTGTTCTCTGGAGAATTCTGCTCGGTCTACCTCCAGCGTCCAGGGTCCAGGAACCAAGAGAGCCCGTGCATCCGGATCTCGGGTCTTCAGCGTCCTCTCTCAGCCCTGCCTTATAGGCATGACCATTACCGAAGCCTCAATGGGTGTTGGAACTTCCAGGTCAAAGCTGGAATGGCTACCCACTACACTCCAGTGATAATTCATTTAATACATTCCACCTTGTGAACTAATAGCAATGTTTTTACTAATATTTTCCTCAATCCAGATTTTTGTCTTATTATCAGCAATCTTGAATAAATCCTATGTAATTTTTACCAAAATTAATATTCAAGTAATGAAATGCTGTCTTTATTTGTGCTAATCTAAAGAACAATAAAGAATTATAAATTATACTTATTTTAAAAATTACATATGTGCTTTCCCCTGGGGAAGATTATTTCTCCAGCTCTCAGCATTCCTTAGTTGTCTGTAGCTCTTTGTCTAGTGTTGAGGACTCTTGCGCTTTCCCACTTCTACATTAGTATGTATACTGGTGTTGACTGATCTTGGAAACATATAAGTAACATATATGAAAACATAAGTAACATATATGAATAACATATAAGTAACAAAACTCGTGCACGTTTAGGTTCTTTCTATTTCCTAGCTATTGTGAATAGAGAAGCAATAAACATGGCTGAGCAAATATCTGTAGCATAGGATGTCCATTCCTTTGGGCATTTGCCAAGTAGTGGTAATAGCTGGATTATATGGTGGATTTATTTTTAGCTTTTTGAGGATTCTTCACACTGATTTCCAGAGTAACTGCACTAGTTTGAAATCCCTCCAACAGGGAATAAGTTTTCCCCTCTCCCCATATCCCCTCCAGCATTTGGTGTCAGTTTTTTTCTTTTTTTGATATTTGCTATTCTTGATGAGGTGAGATGAAATCTCAAGTTGTTTTGACTTGCATTTCCTTAATTCCATCATTTGATCATGAAATATGATGCTCAAATGACAGAGAGAACATAGTTCAAAATAGTTTGTATCTTGATGGAGAGTCCATGTGTGTGGAAGAAAGTCATTTGTTTAAAGTGTAAATTGTCCCTAGTTTGTTGTCACAGTTTATAGAGGGTCTCAAATATGTGATATTTTAGTAATAATGAGAATACTTATCACTCACAACCCACATTTTAGTTCTGTACCATGTGAAAGAAAGCAGATTTTTGATTTGGGGTCTGGCAGTTTAGTAGCACATTGCTTTGGAATAATTTGCTGTGCTGGGACAAAGAATATGCCTAAAGAATGAGGGATAAAGGTTTAGAAAAACACAGAGGATGGCTTGAAGGACTTTCCACTGCTCACATTAAAAAATACCCAATGATAGTAGATAATGCCACACTAAATAATTAAAGAATTCTTGAATAAATTAGTGCAAAGAACATAAAATTCTCCTTATTACAAATGGAGGACTGGCACTTGTTTAAATATATAGGAAATAAAACTTTTTCAGACATTAATTATCTCCAAAATTGCATTGCATAAGCTAAAAAATTCTGTCGTTTGTGTTTACTTCAGCTACTAATGGCATAGCCCTCTGTGGTCTGTCTGATTCTGGCCTGGATAATATTGGCTGAAAGTATGGTGAAATACTTGGCTAGACAGCTGCTTCCCAAACTGAACAACAGTATATGAGAATGAATGAAATTTTGATCCTTATTTGATTGTATAGTATTGTCAAACTTACACATATACTATCATTGGTCATGTACCACTCAAAAAACAATCCACACCAGTGTTCTTATTATATACACATAAGAACTTTAATCTAGACAATTCTACACTTATCTCACTTAAAATAGAAAATTTGATGAAATGTTATTACTTCTTTGCTGACAATTTTATCTCTGAAGAATGAACAAAAGCTGAGTGAATTGTTCTTGTGAGCAATTCTCACACAGAAAAGAAAGGTCTGCTGGGTGAATGCAAGTGATGGAAGCATCTAGAGATATGAGTCATATCATTAGACTGTCTGGAGCAGCTGTGAGAGGCGACATTCATCACTGTCAGGCTTGCATGCTCAACTTACAAAGGAATACTGCAGGATTATCAGAGTAATTTTCAACTTTTACCATTGTAGAAAATTTATAAACCTAAAAACAAGATTTATGGTGTTTTCTCTTAAAATTTGCCATCCTTTACTGTGGAATAATCCTTTGTACACTGTCAAGATTTGTCACTTGGATTGTTATAATAAAAAACCAGACTGGCTAATAGCTGAACAGAATAATGTTAGGCAAGACAACCAAACTAAGGAAACTGGGAAGAAGAGGGTGGAGTCTCAGGAGACATCAGCAGACGAAGAGAAAGCAGGATATGTAGAAAATGAGGTAAAAACCACATGGCATAGATAAGAAATATGGGTTAATTAAAAATGTAAGAGTCAGTTAGTAACAAGCCTGAGCTATTGGCCGAATACTTGTAATTAATGTAAGCCTCAGTGTGTATATTTGAGAGCAGCTGCCAGCACAGGAAAGCTCTGCCTACAAACAGCATTCCAACATGGGGCCAGAATTTCTACATAAGGCCTGAAAAAGCTTAAAAAGGATTCTAAACACACAAAAATGGAGTCAAGCATGGTTTCTTTGTAACCAATTTTTCTTGGTTAGACTCTGCTAGCAACAAGCAGAGACACAAGCTCCTTTAAGAGACAACTTCCTGGCTCAAGGTTAGCAGCAAAAATGAGTGTGGTTCTTTTAAGAGGCCCTGCTATTGAACACTTAAGCGGGGATTATGAACAGCAGGTAGTGCACTACTCAGTGGCAGCATGGACCCAAAAATTCACCCCAGTTAGGGCAGTAAATGTGTCTCTCATGGTGGTACCTCCATCATGGAGCTAGACTCTCAGGGAACCAAGCAGGGTGGAGCCAGCCACCAAAGCAGAGGCTTTGGTCCTAGCCACACCACCTAACAGTTTGAAGGATCATGTGGTCAGGAAAAGACTACAGATAAAAGAGAGATTCAGATTGGGAAAAACTCTAGATGGGTTACAGTGTGTTTAAAAATATACACAGGCTTGGGAGAGAAAAGAGATGGTATAGATAGTCATGAAAAAGAAATGTATAGTTTTAAAATAATAAAGTCCTTAAGAAGGGAAAAGTAAGCCACATAAAGATGTAAAAAACACAGAGAGTCTGGATCCTATATGTTCTTGTATTGCCTTTAAGTTTTTTGGCTGCTAAGAGACACTGGATTATAAAAGGTACTAGATTAAACCAACCCATATATTTAAAAAATATCGTGACTTCAAAATTTAAGTCAAAAGATATGTTACTTTGGGTAAGAGTTTGTTTTTATTTCCACAGAAAATAAGAGGCTGTGGATTTGTTCAAGGGTAAAGATGATCAGATTTGATTGATGCAGACCCTCTGAAATCCTGACTATAGACATAAAGAAATAAACCTAGAATAACTACATTACACATGGTGTATATTTTTCCTGCTCAAACATTAAAAAAAAAAAAAACTTTGGCTAACTCGTGTACAATGCACAGTCTATACTTGTATTAATACTGATATATATGTATATATGTTACCTTTGAAAGTTGATGTATTTTCAGAGCAAGGGGAACAAACAAAAATGAAAATGGATGGCCCAGATGATCCAACGTCTCAGAATGCCTCTGTTGCAGTTGGTGAGTCCTGCATCCAGAACAGCTTCAAGGCTCACAGACAATTCCAGCCAAGACTTAATCATTATTCTGATTTTCTCAAGTTTCTCCCAAAGATGCCAGTGCCCCCAAGCAACAGGAAGCAGTCTAGAAAAAAACAATGCCTGCATTCCAGAAAGATTAGTTATGGATGTTTGTTATCATTTAAAAGGGGTTGTGTAGATGTAACCGTCTTGTTAAATAAACACAGAGCCAATGCAGAGATGAAAGCCCAAGAGGTCAGAGTAATAGCTAAGCGCTAAAAACCTTACCCTTCACTGCCGCTCCTGTCCTTCCCTCTGCAAGAGTGCTACTTCCTGTGTATCTGTCTTCTTATAGACTTTATGTTCTGCCCTCTCATTGGTTGTAAACCCAACCACATGAACTCCTCATCACTGCCCATCTATACAGACCTCCAGATCTTCTATGGTTGGTATTGAGATTAAAGGTGTGTGTCTCCATGCTGGTGGTATCCTTGAACACACGGAGATCTGCCTGTCATTTGATCGGGATTAAGGGCATGTGCTACCACTGCCAGACTTCTGCTATGGCTTGCTATTAGCTCTGACCTCCAGGCAACTTTATTTATTAACATACAAGTAAAATCACATTTCAGTACAAATAAAATATCACCATAGGGTTGGTTACAAGTTGTTATTGGCCACAGTCAGGAAAAAAGGCTAAACAAAAGAGTTAAATTCAAAGATCTCTTTCTAAAGGAAAAAAGGGGATATGATACAGAAATGATGAGGTAAAAGGGTAGATTATTGGATCTACTTGAATAAAAAACAACTATTAATCTCAAAATAATTTACATTGGTGTGATTTTAGTTTATTGATACAAATTTAAAGTTAATTTTGTTATACTGTGTGTGTGTTTCTCCTCTTGTTTAGGGTATTATGTTTATGCAGTTCATTAAAAAATGTAATGTATAATTCAGAAGTACAGATTAATAGTCATCTATAATAATCAAACTTACAGTCATGTTAGGTATGTTTTCAGGGTCATACACAGACATATTTTAGATAGATAGATAATCTTCAAACACTTCAAAGACCTACATATATAACATTTAAAATGTTTTAATAACATAAGGCTTTTCTTGATAGTGAGACACGTCTGCTCCTGGCAGCACCAGTTTACTTCAGAGAAGATGACGGGCATTGAAGAAAATCCATATGGAGTTTGCTTTCTTTGTGGAAAAAGCTAGCCACTGGGAAAAGAAACTGCTCTTGCCTCAATTGCTGATGGTATGCTGTCCAAATTTGAACAGTAGGATGCAAAAGAAAGCAACTGCTAAACTTAGCTAAGACAAGGTAGGATAGTCCCTCAAAATTCTCTGCTCCTCAGAAATTTCTGTCAGATATACTAGGCCTCTTGGCCAAAGATGGATGCCCAATGTTACAGAAGAATCTAGGATGACTGTCCCAGCAGCCAAATGTCCCTGTCATTAGCTAACATTTTGCCCTTGCTGGGTCTTTGATGGAGTTAATACTAAATAGTTAAATTTATAGTTTTCCTTAGTTATTGTAAAAAGTAAATTAGGTATAAAACTTTAGACTCACAAAGATAAGATAAATAATAGAATATTTTCTCTCATTTTGTCAAATCAAATGGACTGGGTATTGTAACTGTAATTCTTACTTAATAACTGTTTTTGTTGTATATAATCTTACTATGTTAAAGTTAAAATCTTCCTTTTTAATTAGACAAAAAGTGGGAAATGCTGTGGAATAATCCTTTTGTACACTGTAAAGATTTGTCACTTGTATTGGTTTAATAAAGAAGCTAACTGGTCATAAGCTGAACAGAATAAGGTTAGGTATGAGAGCCAAACTGAAAATTCTGTGAGAAAAAAGGGTGGAGCAGAAGAGTCACCATCAGGACAGAAAGTAAGCAAGGCATGCTGAAGAGGTAAATGCCCTGAGCCTTGGGGCAGCACATAGATTAATAGAAATGGGTTAATTTAAGTTGTAAGAACTAGTTAATAAGTCTGAACTATCAGCCAAGCATTTATAATTATTATTAAGACTCTGAGTGTTTATTTGAGAGCTGCTGGCAGAACAGAAACTTCCACCTACAATGCTTCCTGTCATTTATAAGACAACATCTGAAGTTCTTACATACTTGTCTAAGTTCTCAACCAAATGTTTCAGTTATCCTAATCTCTCATTTATCCCCAGGTAAAGCATGTAAGGGCCCATATTGATAGCTAACACATATATAAACACAGGCCTTTTGTGTTTGTAATTTTTGAAACATGTCTTGTACTGTGGTTCTAGAAATTTCTTCTACTTGGAAGATATTCCCACTTACCTGACCGGCAAATTTTATTTTATTTTTTTAAAAAAAAACAGAAAATTCCTATCTGCAGTATTCATTGACCTCTTCTAAAATCCAAACGTATTTTCTTTGCTCTCATTAGGGTGTGTTGTGGTGGTAACTGATTCCCAGGGTCTTTGCTTATGCTAGGTAAAAGCCTTATGACTCTGCTGTATGTCTAGCTCTCTTTCACATCATGTGCTTCTCAACACCAAGGACTTTCACCATGTCTCCCTTTCACTTCCCAAGGACATATTGTGTGTAGCAAAGATGGATGTTTGTTATTCATGGTAATTAAAATTAAAGCTTATATCATGCCCATACAATTACTAAAATGTAATGGACAGCATCTGACAATTTGCCATTAATCAGTTGTTATTATTTGAATATGCACATTAAGTAATCAGTAATGTCATGCAGAAGGGAGCAAAAAGTGAGCTTTAATATGCATCCTGAAACATTTTTATCAAATGTTTTGGTAAACCTAGATTTTTAATTTTATTATCATGTTTTCAGGTGATGAATGAAAATTTACATATATAACAATGTTACAGAATGTGATATGATCCACATGTATATTATAAAAATATTAAATCAAAATATCTAAGATATCTATTACCTCACACTTTGATTTTTTGTAATGAGAAAATTTAAAATCTACTCAATAATTTTTAAAATATTCAATTAAAGATAAAATTCATAACATAAAAGATAGATGTAGCCAGTTGAGGTGGGAGGAAATTATTGGCTATGTAATGGTGTGTATTTTGACAGGAATCCAAGATATAAAGGAGCTAAAGTGTGGTATATTTTAGCAACTGGCTTACAGTAAAATTGGAAATGTGTGTTGTCTATCTGATTGATCAGACAATCTTTTTTTTTTCAGAAGAAAGCCTATGATTAATTCAGCAAATATTGAAATTCTATATTGTTGATCAAGGAGGATTGAAAAATTACAGCCTATGTATAAACTTTTCCTCTTTCAACAACAGCAGGGATTCAGACACTTTAGATACAGAATAAAGAACTGAATCTTCCCACAGGACAATGTTTTAAAAGAGCAGCCCAGGAAGACTGAGAAAGCAAACTAGTACAAATTAGACAAGGAAAAAACATAGATGATTGTTTATGACATTATACATTTTCCACAGAAATTTGCCTTCAGTGACTTCCATTTTTTGAAAAGAAAAAAAAAACATTAAACTACCCCTATTATGGCATGTTTTAGAAATAGAATGTAAGAATGAGTTCCACAAAGTCCAAAGATCAATTAATTGAAGCAACATAAATCCATATGGAAAGAGAAGGGAGTAAGCAAAACCCCATGATAAAATAAAAGGTAAAATCAATTAATTTGATTTGTCTACGGGGAAATTTAAATATATCATTGAAAACAACTGAGCACAAATGTTCCTTGAAACCCAACTTTTGTCAATATCACTGGCAAGGTCACATTGCTTCACAAGTCTTTGGAATGTGGCTTTGCTGTGCCATATGCTGACAGCCAGTGACGAAGAAGATAAGAAACTTATCCTGTGAAGTATGAGGAGCCTGACCAGAAGGCTGCAGCATTTCCACTCAGATGTAAATCAAGATAGCCCCTCTCCAGGTTCCTGTACTAACGGCACAGTGGAGAGTAGAAGACAACAGAGTGCAATAATGGTTATGTTCCACCCACTGCAATGATTTCTTCTCAGGTTTTTCACTTTTCCCATAGTACACTAAACTTGGGGATATTTTCATCTCTTCAGATAGATCCCAAGCTTTCCCTTTGTGACAAAAAGCTTGCCACACACACATGCCTACCTTGTGGAATGTTACAATGCATAAGAGTTAAGATATTAAAATTCATATATATTGATAAATATTGAAGAAATACATACCATCACAGAGTAATGAAATCTATACATGTCCACACTTATATACATGTTTTTTGTCTTAGTCTGTTTTTACCCAATATTCCTACAGTTAAAAATTCATAGAAGTCAGATATAGAACAAAATTTACCAAAATATTAAAGGGTTAGATAATTTTGCCTTTACCTGAAGTGACAGCATCTTCTTGCTGTTAATATCTCATAAGTATGAAGACAATCTGATGTGTTCTGCAGGACAGGTTGACTTTTTAACCTGCTCCCAGGTGGAGACGTGAGAGTGTTCTAGACTTGATGTATCACTGTGAATATTTTAACAGGGTAATAGATTTTGACGCTCTTTTGTTAATATTCTTGCTAGTCAGTCTTGTTGACAATGATCTCTGGTAAATTCTATCAAAATTCTTTGTAAGAGCCAGAGGGGTCAAGGACAGTGCAAGAACACAGCCCAGAGAATCACATAATCCGGACTCATAGGGGTTCACAGAGACTGAGGGACAGTCATGGAGCCTGCATGGGTCTGAGCATATATGTTATGGTTCTGTAGCCTAATGTTCTTGTGGAACACCTAACAGTGGGAGTGGGGGTGTCTCTGAATCTTTTGCCTGCTCTTGGGACCCTTTTCCTCCTACTGGGTTGCCTTGTCCAGCCTCGAAATGAGGTTTTTGTGCCTAGTCTTATTGTAACTTGTTATGCCATGTTTGGTTGATATCTCTGTGAGGCTTTTTTTTTCCCAAAGGGAAACAGTGGAGGAATGGATCTGGTGGAAAGGGAAGGTGGGAGGGAGGAACTGGGAGGAGTGGATGGAGGAGAAACTGTGATCTGGATGTAATGTTTGAAAGAAGAATTAAAAAAAGCCCACCCTTTTGTGTGGTATATTTACTCTGTAGTAATGTTGAATCTTGTGTTCTGTGACTCAAGAACAGAAAGAATTAGGATTGAGTTTTCTGGTTGTCTACTCTAAAACATAGTGTCACCTTGTACCTGAAGTGATCTCCCCATGACTTAAACAGAATTAAGTGAATTCAAGAAACTCTGTTCCATCAAAAGCATCACTTATATGAAATTTATTTCTGAGGGCTGTACTTTTAAAGAATGCTGTCAATGAAGAGAACTCCTGAAAGGTACTATATTAGTCCAAACCAAAACAAAATAAAAACAAAAACACATATCTTGAAACTACTACAAAACTACAAAGGAATATCATTCCTTTAAAATTTTATAGGACAGATATAAGATACTAAGAGCAACCAAAAAAACATTGTTTAAATGTTTCTGTTAAGATTATTATACTCTTTGTAGTAATAGTCTTTATTTTTTGACAGAATAACTTTTTACAATATTAATTTCCTTTATCCATTACTTGCTTTTAAAATAAATAACAACTTAAAAAGAAGCGTCTGTCCAAGATTATTGTACAGTAAATATTTTTTTTAAACAGTATGTTCTGTAGTTCTTTAAAAAACCCATCATTTATTGAAAACTGAAGCTTTTTATTTATCTTCTATATATACTGGTGTTTTGTCAACAGAGAGGAAGAACTAGTAGAACAACAATAGATAGGAGAAATAACTTGCATTTGAAGAAACAGAGTACCATACATTTTCAAATAAAATCCCTATGTTATTTTATCTTAAGCTAATAGAATTTCTCAAGCAAATATTATTCCTTTTAGGACATTTCTTGAAGGTGGACAGTGAAGCCGGGAAGAGCATAACACCAGCATCATGGAGATCCCTAGTACCTAATGACTTGATTTTACATACTACATTTTCCAGTGTTGTCTAGGTATTTTAAAGTAGTGACTGTTCCCATGAAACTCAGCATTTTATTTAACCATACACATTAGAAATGCAGGAAGGATTGTGGTGGTATTGTGTTCCCCAAAATATTGTGCACCCTAATAAATTTATCTGAGGTCAGAGAACAGACAGCCACTAGATACTTAGGATAGGCAGTGGTAGCACACGCCTTTAATCATAGCATTCCAGAGGCAGAAATCCATGTGTTCAAGGACAGAGCCAAGCATGGTGACTCACGCCTTTAATCCCAGAAAGCGAGCCTTTAATCCCAGGGAGTGGTGGTAGCAAGCAGAAAGGTATATAAGGTGTGAGGACCAGAAACTAGAAGCATTTGGCTGGTTAAGCTTTTGGACTTTGAGCAGCACAGTTCAGCTGAGAGGCATCCAGTCTGAGGAAACAGGATCACCTGAGGAATTGGCCAGGTGAGGAAGCTGTGGCTTGTTCTGCTTCTCTGATCTTCCAGCATTTCACCCCAATAACTGGCCTCAGGTTTGATTTTATTAATAAGACTCTCTAAGATTCATGCTACAGATAATGGTAGAATCATTCATAGTCATATGCTGCATGTACTCAACAGAGATAAACAATTTGCAAGGGTTACTACAAAGACTACCTGGCACTACATAACTGAATCATGCCCTTTAGCCTAATGTGGAGATTATTAATTCTTTTAGATCTGTGAAATGACCAAGATGGGGACTATTGAAGAATGTTATTTTAAGATGTGTTATATTTGTTTATGCGGTGGAACATTTGTTTAATGATGCAAAGATGTGTTACATTATTTTATGTTGCATTTGTTTAACTCTGTGAAGCTGTGTTACTTTGCCTGTCTAAAACATCTTCTTGATCTAATAAATAGCTGAAAGGCCAACAGCAAGGCAGGAGAAAGGATAGGTGGGGCTGGCAGAGAGAATAAATATAAGGATAAATCTGGGGAATAAGGGATCAAGGAGCCAGAAAAGGAGAGGAGAACTTCAAAGGCAGTCACCCAGCTGCACAGCAAGCCCATGGAGTAAGAAGTAAAGAAAGGTATACAGAAATAGAGTAAGATAAAAGCCCAGAGGTAAAAGGTAGTCACAATAATTTAAGATAAGAAAATCTGGCTAGAAACATGCCAAGCTAAGGCTAGGCATTCATAAGCAAAAATAAGCCTCTGTGCATTTATTTGGGAGTTGGTGGCAGGCCCCCCAAAGAGCCAAAGAGTAAAAAACAATAACTACAGGGAAATCCTTCCCAGATCCAAAGATGGTTTCAGTAAAAATAGAAAAGAAACAAGGGCAAAGCAAGTGTACTCTTCTAAAACAGAATTCAAAGACTTTCCTCAAAACAAAATGGATTATGTAGACAATCAACATTTTGGATTTTCTAATTATCATATCATACCTAAACATTTAGCAAATTTCACAGAAGTGAGAGAAATTAAACAGAAGTTTTTAGCTGGTGTTGTGTTTTAAAAAATGGGGGCACTGAACAGAATGATGCTAGAGCACAGATTAGGTACATGTTGAAGTGTAATTGAACTTTAAGATGTGAAGTGTGAACGTTCTAGTACTGTCAAGAAAAGCTAGAGAAACTAATCATAGGAGAGATAAAAGTGATGAATTATCAATAGACACGGTGAAGGCAGAACACAGAGAGATTACTGAAATGATAAAGTTTCTGGGTGAAACAATGAAAACAGAAATTGAATAACATTATGTCCATAGAAAGTGTAGAAGAGATGAAATAAAGGCCTTTCAGCAGAATTCAGGATAGTTGATGAGCCACAAGGAAGATAAAATGGTGACATGGATGTTCAGGCATAAGGTGAGAAAACGTAAAAGCTTACTTTTATTTACTGGGATCAAAGAGAAGCCTAAATGCCAGGGAAGCAAAAGCAATAGTTTGTACGTGAAATGTTGCTTTCTTTCTAGAATTAATAATAATGGTGAATTCTTATACAAACCATGTTTTTCTTTTTTAAAGATTTATTTGTTTATTTTATATAAAGAAGAGAGTATCAGATCCCACCATAGATGATTGTGAGCCACCATGTGGTTGCTGGGAATAGAACTCGGGACCTCTGGAAGAGCAGCCAGTGCTCTTTTTTATTTTTTATTAAATATTTTTATTTTATAATTAACTTAATTTCACATATCAGCCACGGATTCCCCCATCCTCCCTCCTTACACTCCCCGCCCCTACCCCTAATCCATTCCCCATTCCTACCTCCATGTTTTTCACAACAGACAGACTTACTTATAACATCATTTACAATTGCTCTCTTTCACTAAAGCCAATTGTTTATGATGTTCTATCCAATGTGATAATTCTCTGTAGTCTCCTAGTCATATCAAGTATAACGATGTATTTACCCTTGTATCCACTGTACCAACAAGAACATTGAGACAGTTCTTTATGTATAATCACAAGGGTACAGGTTCAGGCCTGAGCAACATACAATGTAAGATACTGACAAAAATAAGCAACCTAATTAAAAATAAGTTCAGATAAAAAGCACATGAATGTTCATAAATGTTCAACAAAAACACTTGTAAAAGTTTAACTTCAAAATATTAAAGTTAGTATAAATTAAGTATTAATGACTTCTTGCTTTTCAAAGATATTTAAAGATACAAAATGACAGCTTCCAGTGCAGTATGAAATGCGGACATGAGCATAATTACATACCATCACAGGAAAATGTACATATAACTTTACGAAGGTGTGTGTGTGTGTGTGTGTGTGTGTGTGTGTGTGTGTGTGTGTGTAGCATGCATATTAAATAATTCCTTAGACTTAGTAAATGTTCCAAGGAATTTAACTGAATTAATCATAAAAATAAATCAATTTAAACATGCATGCTTGTACAAGTTCCCTTAATGCAATAATATTTATTGGAGCAGATGTTCTGTCTTCCTCACTGCAATTGATCATTCATCAAATAAGGCTCATTTTTGGTATGTCTAAATTTAAATATTATTCATCTTCAAATCATATCATGGAAAAAATCTGTGTGTTAATGTGCTGATATATTGTTCATTTACAGTATTATACTATTTTTGTGTTATTAAATTATGATAACTTTTAAAATTTGATAATTTATTTAAAAATTCTACACTATTTTCTGTTTTGTCACCAATTGCTCCTCTTTTCATTTTTAAGTGTGTTGTTCTGAGTTTGCCGATGATAGGGTAGTGAGCGAGGAATGCTGAAATGAGAGTAAACAGAATCTCATAAGAACTTGGGATGTCAGGGGTGAGATGGAAGGGTAGACAGACATGAGGATATGAAGATAGTCCAGGAATGGAAAGGTCTTAGTAGAGGAAGAAGGGAGAAGATATAGGAGAGATGGCTGGAGAACAGGGAGCACATAACACGGGTGGAATGGAGACTAGGTCAAGGCTTTGTCATTATTCACATGTCATCTGACACCTCAAACTCTCATTACCCATTGATAATTGTAAATGGAGACATCTGAGGTTTGTTATCTTAAGTTAACAGGACTAAAGTAGGTACTGATGCCAGGCATAGTAGTGCATGCCTTTAACTCCACAGCACTCAGCATGCAAATGCAGGCAGATCTCTATGAAGTTGAGACCAGCCTAGTCTATATAGCAAGTTCCAGGCCAGTGAGACTCTGCCAAAATTGGTAATGGTTAAATAAGTGTTAGCTCAAGAACCTACTTGTGAAGACATTACTTATGGAAAAAAAAAAACCATGGACCAATGTACGATAATATTTATTTTATATCAGGAGTTTTACATTAATTTGCTTGGGCTAATATGCTAGGAGACTACAATTTGGGGCAAAAACCTGAATTATCTTTCCTTATCTTTGTCTGTGTTTCTCTTTCAAGTAATTGTGGGACACAAATTAACTCAAGGTGCACAGTGGAATACTGAGAGTTAGAAATCAGAGAAAAGATCAATTCTCTTATTCAGGAGTCACATTCATGTCTTTACTTAACTTTTTTAAAGGCAATTACATTTTTAGGAAATAATTTCCTATCAAAAATATAGCATATTGGTGAAAATTTTAATTCAGAGCAGATACACTACTTATGTAGGGCATTTTCATATCGTTTCCCTTGAAAACTGAACAATGTGTTCCATAGGTTCTCAGTTAAAATAGTAGCAAAGGACTTTCTCAGTCATTAAAATAAAATGGATAGTCTGGGATTGCTGATGGTGTTACTTTATGTACCTGACCTGCTCAGAACACAAAGAGAATGTTTTGTTTTGTTGGTTCATTTCATTTTCGTTTCGAGACAAGGTCACGGTATCTATTCAAGGCTGGCCTAGAGCCCTCTAGGTAAACCAGACTTCCTTGTCCTTATCAGTCCTCCTACAACAGCCTCAGAATGCAGATGTCACGGGCACTTGCCACCATTGCCAGCAAGCATTGTCCTTAGATACTGTGAATATTTGTGAAAAGAACGTTATTCAGTGCAGAAGTGAATAGGTGTTTCAGACAGAAAAGTAGCTGCAATCCTGACCCTAGTCCTCCAAAAATCATGCTTACACTGCTTTTATCCTCATTATTTTTGTTTAATTTTTTTTACACAATATATTCTGATCATGGTTTCCCTTCACTAATTCCTCCCAGGTCCCCCCCAGCTCACCATCATCTACCTAACTCCATGCCTTTTCTTTCTCTCTCTTTAGATAGAAACAAACAAACAAACAAATACAAACAATCAAATAAACCAGAATTTTATTTTTTAAAATAGGAAGAAAAAATTCCCACAAGAAACACACATACACACCACACCCCATAAAACACAAAATTGGTCAATACAATCTAAAAGCAAAAGATCAGTAAGACCAAAAAAAGCCCAAACATGGTAATATAAGACAAAAAATCAACAAAAATACCATTGTTTTGTATTGGTCATGGAGTCTGTCCTTGTGAGTTCATTGTATGCCCAGTGAGACTGCATTGGAAAGGACTAATTTTTCATTTGCAAGCAGTTGTCAACTGGAGATAGCTTCTTGGTTAGGGATGGGATCTTGGGTTCACTTCCCCTTCTCTGTGCCGGGACTTGTCTGGCTTGAACCTGTGAAGGCCCTGTGGGTGCTGCCAGTCTCCATGAGTTCATATGTGCCTCAATCCTGTTGTATTTGGAAGACAGTGTTTCCTTGGAGTCATCTGTCATATAAATAAATATCATTATGTTTTAACTATAACTAAAGTTATATATAAATATAGGGAAAAAAGTTACCATAACCAAGGAAAGTGAAATGCCACATTGAAAATTGGTTGCTCATCTACAAAATTGTAAAAGGTTTTCAGCACTATCTTAACTAGTGTGATTACTGAGATTTCTCAAGTGATTGCAACCTTTACCCACAATGCAAATAAAGTGATCAAGAGATTGACTCATATGTAAAGCAGTCCAGGTGATATGTGATGACACAGAGAGTAAAGCAATATCTAATTTCCAATATTGTGTTCTATCAGTTGAAAATTTAGAAACATATGAAAGCCCTCAAAGGTGAGTACTCAGGATGGGTATTAGACAGGGATTGATGGAGACAAATGGAAATAAAAGACAGACAAGCATCACCAGAAGCAGAATGTTCCTTTAATTAGAACAACTAACAGGCCACAGTCTTGCCGTGAAAATAGAGGCTGTACACACACAACACAAAGGCTCAGAGGTTTTATAGGATAGAAAAGGAGGATCTGGGGGTTGGAAGAGTTGAGCTGTATGCCAGTTCCCTTGCAATAGAAGTAATAGATACCAGTTGGATTTGATATGTGGGTCTATCAGAAGCTTACACAGGTGTTATTAGTCAAATCAGCTTTTCTCTCCAGAGTTTATCAGTCCACCTGAGGCTTTTTGTTCATTAACCCTTCAGTGGGGAATAGCTGTTTGTTTTAGTTAAATTTTCCATCTATTAAAGCATATTAGTATGTACATATGTAAGTGTATATAGACATATGCAATACTAAGTATTGTCCTGGTTACCATGAGATGGGAATACATGATCTTGTTATCACAGGACACGTACCAGTGACCACATCAAAAATATGTACAAGTATAGGACACACTGTAAAAATATGTCAGGAGACCTCAAAGTAAACAAGGACAACTCTGTATAGGGCAATGAGGTTTCTTTTAAAAATGAGACTTTTTAGGTAAATAGTTAATAGTATGATCTCTTACGATGTTTTCAGATATCCTTATTGCTATTTTACCCTCCTCCCTTCCCCATTTACCTGATCACATTGCTTGTATCCTGCTATGTCCCTTTCTATTGTTCCCCCATTTTCCTACCTGGGCGATGGTCCCATTTTACTTTCCTGGTTTCTGCAGTTATTCTAGAATATG
Source organism: Peromyscus attwateri (assembly GCA_902168425.1). Lineage (NCBI taxonomy): Eukaryota > Metazoa > Chordata > Mammalia > Rodentia > Cricetidae > Peromyscus > Peromyscus attwateri. The sequence continues at coordinate 20,596 of CABHPP010123673.1, forward strand.
TACTCACATCTGAAACTATGGAGCCAGGAGCCTCTGGTAGGAGAGAATATGCAGCATTAGTCTGTAGATGTAACCGACCGCCTTATTAAATAAGAAACACAGAGCCAATGTAAAGGTGAAAGCCCAAGAGATCAGAGCTAGGAGCCTTACCCACCTTCCGCCAGCTAGTCTCTTTCGCCCAGAGACCTCTCCGAAAAGGGGAGCTACTTCCTGTGCGTATGACTTATAAAGAGTTCTGGTTCTTCCTTCTCATTGGTTGTAAACCCAACTACGTGGCTGTCTCGTCACTGCCTCTCTGTACAGACCTCCCAAGTTTTCTATGGTTGGTATTGAGATTAAGGGCGTGTGTCTCCAATGCTGGCTGTATCCTTGAACACACAGAGATCTACCTAGTTCTGCTTACCAAGTGCTGGGATTAAAGGCGTGCACCACCACCGCCCTGGCTTTCCCTATGGCTTGTTAATAGTTCTGACCCCTAGGCAACTTTATTTATTAACATACAAATAAAATCACATTTCAGTACAAATAGAATACCACTATATTAGTCTTTCTGGGTTTGGGTTGCATCACTCAGTATGATCTTTTCTAGTCCCATCCATTTACCTGCAAAGTTCATGATTCCATTTTTCTTTACAGCTGAATAGTATTCCATAGTATAGATGTACCATATTTTCACTATCCATTCATCAGTTGAGAGACAGTTAGGGTATTTTCATCTCCCATCTATTGTGAATAGAGCAGAAACAAACATGGCTGAGCAAACATCTATGGAGTAGGATGTCGAGTTCTTGAGTGATATAGCTGTGCCTTATGGTGGATTTATTTTTAGTTTTTTGAGAATTTTCATAGTGGCTGCATCAGTTTGCAATCCTAGCAGCAGCGAATGAGTTTTCCCCTTTCCCACACCCACTCCAAGCATTTGTTGTCTGTTGTTCAACTGATCTTTGTAATTTTGACAGGGATAAAATGAAACCTCAAAATTGTTTTGATTTGCATTCTCTAATTGCTAGGGATGATAAACATTTTTTATAGTTTTTCATAACCAGTTTTTTATTCTTTTGAGAACTCTCAGGTCGTATTCCAGTCCCATAACCTATAATACACATGATTATGTGTATAAATATACATATATAATTTTAATGAATTTTCTCATCTGCTGACAATGCTCCATCCAAGAGACAGAGACTACCAAACAAAAACCCCAAGACCAGAGATTAGAAGCCCTCTTTTGAGTTGTTGGTCAGGGTTTCCCAAGAGACTCTCAAAACATGCAGTCTATTGATATTGTCCCTTGTTGTCACCTAGGGGTAGGACATAAGGCCCTATTGGTGAAGACACCATGCACTTCAGAAATAGGACTCAGGTAGCCCTGAACAGGAATGATCTGAATGCCTCCTCCCTGAGGACTAGCTTTCATGGAACCCAAAGGCACTAAGCAAGCTTCCAAAGGAGGGAGGTAACCAACACTCCTGCCTAGCTATAAGGCCTATGAACTACATCAATGAGTTGTCAGCATGTCGGTAACACTAAGAGCGGCACACATAGCTTGGCAGTAACCAACAGCTCTCTAATTGGACCTAAGTCCTGCTCAAGAAAGGGAAACCGTATTGGATACCAGAAACTTAGGGAACTACTCAGCTCTAGTAAAGTCATGGATATTTAAGGAGAATTTACAACCTCTAATTTACTAAAACAGTATAATCCCCAACAACAATCTCAATATTTGTCCTTTTATCTACAGAAAGTGTAGTCTTGACCCCTCATCAAGAAATCTTTCCTTTGCCACAGATGGAAACCAGTACAGAAAATCACAACCAATCAAAATTCAGAGTTGTGGTGCCTAGTTTTTCAGATATAAATTTGATTAATGTTTTGATCAGCCCTTTAATTTAGCTGATGAGACACAATTAAAGTTACTAAAATCACTTTCTTTTGGTTCTTTTATTCTTTTTGTCCTTTTTGGTGCTGGTTCCCAAACACAGAGCCTTGACACAGGTTAAATAGGAGCCTACCACTGAGCCAACACCAGCACTTTTTTCTTTTTCCTTTGCAGAACAAACTTGATTCCAAACAAGATTGTTTGATATCCTACTAGGAAAGTCTTTGTTTATTTTATGAAACACAACAGTAGGAATTAATAAAAATGCTTCATTAGAAATACTACCAACTGTTGACTGGAACATTTAGGTTGTAAAGCCACAGACACTGATTTAAAAACAAAGCCTAAACTAAGCCCCAACTTTCAATAGTTAAATGCGCTAGTTTACTAAACCCAATACTTTTTCACTCACTGATGCATAGAAGTTTGAATTAAATAGAGGTGGGGAAATAGAAAAAAAATATTCTTACCAACTTCCATTCTTTGTTGTTGATTTTCAAGACACAGTTTCTCTGTGTAACCACTCTGGCTGCCTGGAACTTACCCTGTAGATGAGGCTGGCCTTGAACTAACAGAGATCCACCTGTCTCTGCTTCCTGTCCAAAATTTTAAAGCTTCTCATTTGTAAACAAATCTTTCTTTCTTCCTTTCTTCCTTTTTTCCTTCCTTCCTTCCTTCCTTCCTTCCTTCCTTCCTTCCTTCCTTCCTTCCTTCCTTCCTTCCCTTCTTTCTCTTCTCTCTCTCTCTCTCTTTCTTTCTTTTACATCCTGACCAGTTTCCTCTCCCTCCTCTCATCCCAATCACTCTCCCACACCTCCCTTCTGCCTTTAATACTAATATATTTTTATATTGTAATTTATCTTCAAGTGTCATTGGTTGTCTTAGTGAACTCCTTCATACAGTTATTTATAGTGGTATTTTATTTGTACTGAAATGTGATTTTATTTGTATGTTAATAAATAAAATTGCCTAGGGGTCAGAGCTATTAGCAAGCCATAGTGAAAGCCGGTTGTGGTGGTGCACGCCGGTAGGATTTGCTGAAGGAGGCACACGCCTCTAATCCCAGCACTTGGTAGGCAGAACTAGGTAGATCTCTGTGTGTTCAAGGATACAGCCAGCATTGGAAACACATGCCTTTAATCTCAATACCAACCATAGAAGACCTGGAGTGACCTACAGACAGGCAGTGACGAGACGGTCATGTGGTTGGGTTTACAACCAATGAGAAGACAGAACAGGAAGTCTTTATAAAGACAAACACACAGGAAGTAGCCCCTTTTTTTCGGAGAGGTCTCTTGGCTGAAGAAGCTAGCTGCAGCAGGCAGGTAAGGCTCTTAGCTCTGACCTCTTGGGCTTTTATCTTTACATTGGCTCTGTGTTTCTTATTTAATAAGACGGTTGGTTACATCTACAGTTATTTTTATTTCTGCTTTAAATCCAAATCTCAGAGCATGCGGGTTATTTAACTGTTAGATTTCTTTTTCTTACTTTAACTCTTTTGGAATTGAAGTTTTTGAAACTAGGCATGTAGACTTTTAACGAACTGCCCCAGAGTCCAACTCAATGCAGACATCTTTGAAAGGAGCATCACTAAGCCAATCTCCTTTCCCCACTGGGTCACATCTGAGGCACACAGGTTGGCCTTTCCCATGCTAACTTTGATCATTTTGTTTAAAATGTTGTTTGTCAAAATTTCCCATGAAAAAATACCACCTTCCCTTTGAAATTAATAAGCAGTTCTTAGGGTGACAGCCACAGGCTGCGTAGCTATTCTCATTTTTCTTAAATGTCTGTTAAGGAATCTTCTCACCTATTGATTATTTCCCTGCATCATCATCACTTCTAAATTTACTGTATGACCTCCACCTTCAGTTATAATTTGTTAATAATTTCTCCAAGTTTTCTTTCTCTATTTCTTAATTTCTTAACATATATATTAACATGTACTAATGTTATTAAGTATTTCAGTCACCAAACTGTTCCAGACTCGGCCTGTAGAAACTCCTGCAGGGTGCCTCATGTATCTCTTAATTTTTTCTTAATTATTTTCTGGGCCATCTTGCATCTTGTACTTTCCATAATCTTGACTGTTAACTGTTGTTTCAAGGGGCCTGGTTCTTAGAAGTAGTTTTGGCTCCTTTTCTTAGGATGAGGGATTGGCTTCAAGAGATGTTGTTCTATTCAGACAGTTTCTTTCTCTGTGAAAGTTTTTTCATTTATTGTTGTGAGACCCTCACCACCCCTTCCCATATTCGTTTTTAAGGGGACTCCTTAACAGTAAAACTCAGGCCAGTTTTCACATTCCCAGAGCTGATGGTGGTCTGACATCACCCTCCCCCCCTTTCTGGGAAAATTCCAAAGCACAGAGTCAGAATGACTGACCATCTGGTGGTGACTGATAAGCCATGAGATGGATGTCCTGACTCAGGGACAAGGTGACCTGACTCATAGGGTGAACAGTATAGCTTCAGACAAAACAAGGCAAGACAAATAAGGATGAAAAAGAGAACAGAGACCTTCAAAAATAAAAATAAACCAATCTGAGTTGCACCTGTGCCAACCCCCCCCCCCCCCACTGCCCCGAATGGCTTGTGGTTTTTGCCTTTGAATAGTTAACCCCACAAAGAAAGAGGAACTCCTCCCTGCCTTGCTGTGGTGAGTGCTTAAGGATGAGTTCCCTGCCTAGGCTTGTATCTATAGAATAAACCTTGCTGTTGCATTCTGGACATCCTTGGTCTTCAGTGGTCTCTTTGCGGTCGCGATCTGGGCACAACAATTGTCTTTCAAGGTTTTCATATACATAACCAAATTGTGGCTATGCTGTTCTTCACAGTGTTTTTAAATTATTCTTTAATATTCTAGAATCAACATTCATGACCTTGCTTTAATTTCTTGTATATGTAACTTGTATCTTTTCTTTTTGTTGTGTTTAATTTGGATAATGTTATCAATTTAATTGGTTTTTCCAAAGTGAAGTCTACTTTTGATTTCACAATTTTAGTCACAGGGTGGAAACCTGCGAGGAACTCACTGTAAGGTACATTCAGCTTATTGCAGCTCATCAAAATTGCCATTTAAGTAACTCTTTCTTCAAAATTGTGGCTCCTGAACCATTCCTCTGTGTTCAAGCTAATTTAGACATGATTATCTATCTATGTTTGCTGCTTCTCCAGCTCTGAGGTAGCATTTTGTCTGAAACTTCAGCTCACTGATGTTACAAGAAAGTATAGATTTCAGTTGGTTCAGGAATTTTCCTATAAGTAGTGATCATATCTATGTTGAAGGATGGAGACATTTCTGGCTGGGACATGGCAGTTGCACTCATGAAATCACCTCTACTGTGGTTATCTGCCAAGATCTGCACAGAATCAAGCCTTTCGACATTTCAGCATGGAAGAGAAGAACTTATTTTCTTCAGTGCTGTACTCGCTGGTGAATGGCTCCTCACCATGCTCATAAAAGCATCCCTTACTAAACTCAATGTGTAAAAACAGAAAAAAAAGATGTGAAAATTAGAAAGAAAATACTTGGGAAGAAGAAAGGTTTGAGCAAGAGGAAGAACAGGATAGAGAGTGTAATGGAGGGGTTATGGATCAAAATACACTGTACACATGTGTGGAGTTGTCAGGAAATAAAATAAAAATGACCTTTCAGAAGAAATTTAAACTGTGATTTCAAAAAGGAGAAGCCAATTATGTAGACTGGGATGATAAAATTTTGCAGAAATAAGGACAGCAGGTATAAAAACATGATGTGGGCAAGCACATAGCACAGTCAAGGAGTGGAAACTCCTATAGACAATACACAGGGGGTGCAGCAAAAGGAGTTAGGGTCCAAGTAGAGACTGAACATAGCATTCTCAGTAGGTCATATCCACAGTGTGGTCACAACAAAGAATTTAGGGGATTTAAAACTATCATCTTAGCTGCCATGTAGAAAATGAAATGGATAATGTCAGTTAAATATGAGATTTTCACACTTCTCCAGCTGAAAAATGCTTACACTCTTCACCAAAAATCAAGAATGAAAATGGAATGCACATTGTGTGAAGCAAACGAGAATGATTGAGATCAAATGGATTAAATGAGGGGTTAAAGGTATGAAAGTATCAAAAGTCTTTCTGCTGACATGCATGACTGCATGGGTAATGGCCGTACTAATTTGGAATTGTCTGAATGTCTGCTGGAGGAGGAAGATATAATGAAGGGGGGAAGAAATTGACAGGTTAGTTTAGTTGTATTAAGCATGAAATAGCTTAGAGATGGCAGAAGGATGTTTGAAATAGGCAATTAGTATGTAATTATAGAGCTTGGAAGAGAGGTTGGAGCTAATGAGAGGAAGATTCTGAATCTTCTTTTTTAATAAATCTAAATGCCCAAGACCTGTGCAAAACTGGGCTTTTTAACATTCCACCATGGAGGGGGATTTACTTTCTTCGGTGGTGTGACCACTGGTGTTGCCTCTTCCCCTGTCTCATAAAAGTGACCCTTATTAAACTCACTGTCTAGTTTAGAGAAATAAAATTAAACTATAAAGTAGTGTGATGTATCTGGGTTTTTTGGCCCTTTCCAAAAAGTACTATATGCTAACTATGATGGGAAACAAATAAAAAGACTTACATTTATTGAATATAGATCATTTATGGAATGGACATAGATGGCTTCCTTTTTTTCTTATTCAAATATATTTAATTATTGACATTTTCCCACGAATTTAGTAGTGTTTAAAGAAGTTAATTAAGTTGCTCTGACATCAATTTAAAAGGGACAGCACAAGACTGCAAACTCAGAGTTTTGTTATTAAAACTTGCACTTTTTATATACCGAATAGAATACAAGCACATGTTTTTCCTCTTTCTTCATAATGAGAACTAACAAAGAAAACTAAACAAATTCCAGATTGGATGCAAATATGACAATCTTGCTATAGGAACCTGCCTAAGTATTGTGGGCTCACCTGTCCTTGGGAGCTATACTCATTTCTGATATACAGAGCAGCTGAAGATGAGGAATTAAGAGTTGATCAGCATTTTCATGTATTTCCAGATACGATTATTGAAACAAAATTTTAGTTTGTTCAACAAATTTAAAAAGTATAAGTAGTTGTTTTATTACCTGGTGGGGAAGCAAGAGTTGTGTGTTCATAATCATTAGGTATTTCTAACACAGAAACTTGGTTATGGGTTACTTAAGTTTTTCACTAAGCTGAGAGCTAAGTGCTTGATAAAAATTCTGGAGGTGTTCATTGTTAAAATTAGCTGGAGTGCTGGTATTTGCTCTGCTTGCTATTTTTAACAGGGAATAGGGCAATGAGAAACATTGTTTCCTAAGAGGATATTTTAGAACATGGTCCTGCATTTCACAAGCTATTCTGTTAGCTCACTCCATCCCACCTCATTCAGAATACAAAGTGTTTTTATTATCCTGTATTCCTATGAATTTTAGGAGGAAAAAGTAGAATTATGATATGAGCATACTAGAAATATCTTCTTGTGACATAGTAAAAATATTTTATTATCTTTTCAAAATAGCATAACAAATTCTAAAAAAAATCTGCAATGGGCACAAGTTCTGTTGTATCTCAGTGTGTAACTGACCATTCAGATTTCAATCAATATTTAGACTAGCAACAAGTGACTGAAAAGATTTTAAATAATGGCATTACCCTTAAAATAAAATCCAGTGGTCTTCTTAATGTATTACATGCTTTCTTAGGAAATAATTTTGGAATGTTAAAATTTTAGAAAAGAAAACTAAAATAGCTCAAAGAGTTTCCTTCTCATTCTAAAGGAAGGAGGAAGGATTTGTGGAGGAAGATGAACTATGATATTAGGGTACCAGTGTTTGCCTTTAAGGATCTGGATGCATGCATTCATCATTCTTTTATTTTTGTATTTTCTTTTGTTTTTCAAGGATGTTCATGTAAGCCTAAAAAATTTAATGGTTAGCCTAACCTGAACTGATTACTAGTCAGGAAAAGACAATGCAACTCTCACCACAGTTTCTAAACATTCACAGACCTCTGAAGATGACTGGATAACACAAGTATGGCTTTTACATGATCTAACACCTTTATAAATTTCTAATTGTATTGAAAATTGAGGAATATATAAAATAAATATAACAAATATCATTTAACAAATATAGAATCAGAAGCAATGCCTACTTTGATTATATATTCATAGGTATTTTAAACTGAATAGCATTTTATTGCTCAACAAACACTGTATTGACATTTGTTTATTTATTCAAGTGTACTGGCATTTGGCTTGAGCTTAATATTTTTACAAAGATATATTTGAGGGTTTATAGTTTCCTGGTTTATCTTTTTTTAATGGGTCAATAAAACTTTATTTAACTTGGAAAATTTAAACTTCAAAAATAATATTTTAATGGGAATTTATAAAAAAGAGTGATAAATTATATATAAATGATAAATATTTTATCATTATTTAAACAAGCCTTTCTTCATTTATTTAAAGTATTTGTTTTTCTTTTTTTTTTATTAATGTCTGGTTAGCATACAACTAAATGCATTTCATTATAAAACTTAAATACATATATTGTTGTAGTTTGTTTTTAATTAAATCGAAACATTGTTCTCTCCAATGCCTCTTTCCATCTGGTCTTCCTTCAGCAAGTAGGGTCCCTTTTGTTTTCATGACACAGATGTTCACTTGATTTCCTCTCCTTTCTGTGGCAATCTCTTCCACTCTCCTCTCATAGTTCTCTTCTATAATAATCACCTACACACACCATTCAAATTTATATTCTGCATATGAAAGAAAATTAAGATACTTATTTCTCTTGCATTTGTTTTTATAAAGCCAGAGTCATTCTGCAGTTCAAGTTGACCTGAAATGTACTAAGTAGCCCAGGATATACTTGAATGCCCATCAATGCCACTGCCTCAGCCTCCCAAATCCTGAAATAAAAGGCAGACACCATCGTACTCGGGTCTGAAATTTATCTGTCTCTGGTTTTTTGGATGAATTCTTTCTTTTTCTCCCAGTAGGAGTGGATCAAGCCCAAGGTCTTGTGAATGCTGTGTAGGCTCTGTATATAAGTGAGCTGTATCCCCAACATATCATTTCACAATCAGATTCAACTTTCCCCAACCACCTCTGTTCTATTATTACCAAGGAAATTGTGATCTATGTGCCATAAATCCACCATCTTAATTCTGTATAAATATCTTCTCCAACTACTTTCTAAATAACTTAAGAATTAAGAAAGAGTTAATAAAGAGTTGCATTCCTTTTTTTTTTTTTGGTTGTTCTTACACAACTACCTGCATAAGGAATTGTAAAAAATACTTCATGTGTTTCTATGCTATTCATTGGCTTCACTAGTGTTCTGGCCAAACAATCCAGTTCAGTGTTTCTTGTCAGAAGAGTTTTCTAATAATAAATTCTCTCAGTTTTGCTTACTTCAATATGTCCATATTTTACATACATTTTAAAAATGATACTGATAGATCATACTTTGCTGATGATAATTTTAATTTCAGGACCTGTAAATATTGGCTTCATTGCATCTGATGATTTGACAGTTAATTCTATTGTCTCCCTATTGCATAATGAGTCACTTGATTCTCATACTGCTTTTTAGACTTTATCTTTAGCATTGCAATTTTGACTCAGTCATGACTAGGAGTGGATCTTTTCATGTTAATCACAGTTTTAGCTCATCAAACTTCTTGATTTACTAATACTTTTCATTAGATAGAAGAAACTTTCACTAAGATATTTTCCATATTTATGTCTTTGTCTATGCTTTTCTTTACATAAATGTTAATGTCCCTCATTTTTCTACAGCTATTTTTGTGTTTATTTGTTCATCTCTCTGCTCTTTACTTAAAATAACCTCCATTGATCTGTAATAAAATTGGCCATTCCTTTGACAACTCAAAATTTCTTTTAAGTTCACTTAGTGAACATCTCATTCTGGTTATCACATTTTTCAAGTACTAAGTTTCTATTCAGCTGTGTTTAAAGAATGATTTCTCCATAAATATTTTCTATTTATGTGACACTGTCACCGTGTCTTCCCTTAATTTTTTAGACATAATCTATTTACCCTCTTTGAATACATTCATAACGGGTGCTTTGAAGTATCTGTTCACTAGAGATCAATTCAAAGTAGTTATATTTTATGAGTATAATCATAAAATTGTGTTGTAAGTGGGACATTTTAGCTCATGATGTGATACTCCTCACCAGAAGAATATGTTTTGCTCTTTGGATTGCACATTTATTTATTTGCTAATTGACTTGGAAGTACTGTGCCTTGGAATCATTTTCTCTCTGAATGCGACTGTGTGACTTTTGGTAAACTTGCTTAGATTTATTTTTGCTTTTCTAAATATTTTAGCTTGACCAGAGGTTATCCATGAATCAGCGGGATGTAGTTATCTATATTTTAGTTTGACTAGGGGTTATCTGTGGATCAATGTGATGGACTTATCTGAAGTTGTGTTTTTAGTGCCCTTACCCAGTAAGTTTTTTAACTTTTATTGTTGGGTGTATTTGTAGCTCAGAGACTATTGTGAGAAACATTTTATTTTTTATTTATAGCACACACAGCTGAGTGTGAGCTTCCCCTCCATTCACTCTTGAGGGACCATGGCCTTGGCTATGCAGTCTTCCATGCCAGGGATACGTGTGGTTTCACTTTTCCAGAGTAGGTCAGCTCAGTCACCCTCTGGACCATTGCCAGTCGTCTATAGTGGAGTCGTCTTTGTGGGTTCCTGGGGACCTCTCCAGCACTCTGCTTCTTTTTTTATTTGTCTTCATTTATCGTGGTGCCTCTTTCCTTGTTCTCCCACTCTGCTCCTGATCCTCCCGCTCCCCTAAGCTCTCTTCCCCCGACCCTTGCCCTCCGTTACCCCTCCTCACTCCCAGTTTGCTCGTGTAGAACTCATCCATTTCTCTGTCGCTTCGCGATCCCTATGTCTTTCCTAGGGTCCTCTTTACTAGCTAGCCTCCCTGAAGCTGTGAGTTGCAGTCTGGTTATCCTTTGCTCTACATCTAGTATCCACTTATGAGTGAGTACATACCATGTTTGTCTTTCTGAGTCTGGGCTACCTCACTCAGAATGATGTTTTCTAGTTCCATCCATTTGCCTGTTTGGTGGTTTTGTATTTTACTACTTGCATATGACACTATAAGCATGCCTTCATTGCTCTCCACTAAGACTTACTCTGTTCTTACTAACATCCTTAGTCATACAGCTCTCTACACTCATTTCATGTGTAGCTGGGAAATTATTCACTGTTAATCACTGCCTCTCCATCTGGATTTGTCCAATAGGTGGAATCTTTGCTCCTCTTCACAAGAATTGGGTATGAGGCCATGAGACCATAAGGTGTTTACAAAACTGTAAGCACTGTAACTGATAGTGACATTGTTTGTATCTTAGTAGATGCAAAACTGAAATAAGCTCTGCCAAGACCAAAAGAATGAAGACAAACTTTTATTCAAAGCAGGCAAGAAGATCATGGAAGATATTTCCAAAGAGATGCTTTCATGAACAAAGAGAGCATTGGATTATATTGAGGGAATCTTTACATGTTCATACAGTATTGGTTTATTCCTGAGCCTGACCGGTTTCTGAAGATGTTCAATTTAATATCAAAATTTAAGAATAGAAGACAATAGGTATAGTTTCTGGCATTCTTAGCTCAAAGCAATGGAAAAATGTTTAAAAGATAAAGTGGTGGACAGGAATACCCCTTCACATATTCCTCTTGCATGGTGAAGATTTATCTAAAATAAAGAATGGCACTACAAATGCATTCATACAAGTATTTGTTTTTAAAGTACCTGACTCCCTCACTACCTAACAAAATGATACTGCTGCTTTATAAATAGACACTGGAGGGGACCTAGTTTTCTTGCCTTAACTTTTCTTGCATGAATCTATGCCTTATGAATTTGGAGGTGAAATAGAAGGTAGCATGCTAAAATACTGTCTGTTATACCTAGAATAAAGCTTCAGCCCCATGAGTAAAGGCAAGGCGAGCAACAGGACCTGATCCCTTCACTTATGTCTGCTAGAGTTCACATGGCTGGATAGAATCAGAAATTCCTGCAGCCTACTGCCTTCACCTCCATATTGAAAGCAAAGCTCAGGCTGGGAGCTGAGGAACAGGAGCATCCCAGGCTTCTTGGTTTCCCTATCCTTGAATAATTTTCATAAGGTAAGTCTCATGGGGGAGGGTATTGGGAATGGCTCCATAGGTTTGTAAAATGAGATTTTCTTGAATGAATGTTTTTCCTTTTAGCTGCAAACTGTTATTATTTTATTTATTTTATTATTTATTATTTATTATTTTATTATTTTAATTTATTTTCTCAATTTTAAATGATTATTTTATACTTTTATAGTTAAATGGTTATTTCTGTCAGAGTTTCTCAGATATTGCTGCTTGTTATTCAAAAAACTGTATTTTTATTGAATTATAAAGCTGAAAATAGGGGTAGCTGAGATTGCTGAGTGGGGTAAAAGAACTTGCTGACAAGTCTGGCGACCTGATTTCAATTTCTGGGATCCACATGGTAGAAGAAAGAACTGACCTCACATATTGTCCTGTGACTTCTAGACATGCACTGTGGTACACACATACACACACACACACACACACACACACACACACACACACACACTACTAATAAGTAAATAAACAAAAGGCCCTCTGAATCAGCTAAGTAAGGCTCATGTGAATTCACAGAGACTGAAGCAGCAAACACAGGGCCTACACTGGTCTGCACCAGTTAAGGATGTGAACTGTCAGCTTCCTGCTCTGGCCACCATGCCTGCCACTTGCTGCCATGAATTCCTGCCATGATGGACTCTTATACCTCTGGAACTGTTCCTAGGTTAGAACTCGGGTTGTACCTTTAACCTGTGGGCCATCTCACTGGCTCTGATTTCAAACTCTTGGTGGCTGAATTGTCCACAGACTTTGCTACATGATATTTACTGGATACCTGTTAATGTGCTTTCCCAGTGTAGGCCACCACAAGGTGAACAGCTTTGCTCTGTGATACCCTTCCCCACTCCATGAAGCTCACCACAGACACCAAGACAATGGAGTCTATCAACAAGAGGCAGAAACCATGGACCAACATAAACTTGTTCTCCTTAAAACAAAACAAAACAACTGGGAATGTGTATAGCACTCCAGACTAACAATTCCATTTAGGAATGAGAGAATTTACCTGCAAGTGACTTATTCAGAAATAGAAAGTTAATTACAGGCAAAGACAGCACTGGACACATCAATTTGAGAGTGTCTCGTGGGGAAATTGAGGACACACGAGTCACGTGTCCACCCCGCCACACTCTGTGCCTCAAGAAAGTTGGGTATTTTTCTGTACAGCCTACGTGACTCCCAGAATCTTCTTCATTTAGCTAACACTTTGCTCAAGTTGGCTCTTGCAACTTTTTGGCACATCACCATCATTCTTTGACTATCTCCTTAATTTCCAGCACACAAAACAAACACACACAAATGGTTTTTGTTAATGTTTTACATTCCACACCTCTTGGAATCTCTCATTTCTCCAAGGAGTGCTGATTTCTTTCTAAAATAGTTTTTATTGTATGAAATATGATCTCTAAATATTGAATACTGTGATAGAATTTTCCTTCTATTCTTTATTATTAAATTTTTGGGTAATGTAATTTCCTGCCACCCACTCAAATATACCTTAGCCAGAATGGGCTCAGATAAATTTATCTGAGATTGACTAGAGATTATTCTCTTATGTTACTTAGATTCATCTTCATGCATTTTAGTTGATGCCTTGCTAAAAGAAATCATTAATTTTTTAAAATTTTTATTTAGTTTTTTAACTTTAAAAACTCTCAAATATAATTACTTTTATTTCATAACATCAGTTAGCAAACTTCTTTTTGTTTTATTTAAAAGTTTTGTTTTTCCATTTTACATACCAACCATAATTTCCCCCTCCTTCCCCTTCTGCTACTCACTTCCCACCTTCCCCCAACCCTACCCCACATCCACTCCTCAGAGAGGGTAAGGTCTCCCATGGGGAGTCAACAAAGTCTGACATATCAAGTTGAGGCTGGACCAAGCCCCTCCCCACTGCATCAAGGCTGAGCAAGATATCCCTCCATAGGGAATGGGCTCCAAAAAGCCAGTTCATGCACTAGGGATAAATCCTGGTCCCACTGCCAGCGGCCCCACAAACTACCCAAGCCATACAAATGTCACCCACTTTCAGAGGGCCTAGTTCAGTCCCATGCAGGTTCTCCTGCTGTGGGATGTTCTGTATGGCAAATGTGTTGCTAATAAAACACTGATTGACCAGTGGCTAGGCAGGAAGTATAGGCGGGACTAACAGAGAATAAAAAGAACAGGAAGGTGGAGGGAGTCACTGCCAGCCACCACCATGACAAGCAGCATGTAAAGATGCCGGTAAGCCACGAGCCATGTGGCAAGGTACAGATTTATAGAAATGGATTAATTTAAGATATAAGGACAGTTAGCAAGAAGCCTGCCACGGCCATACAGTTTGTAAGCAACATAAGTCTCTGTGTTTACTTGGTTGGGTCTGAGCGGCTGTGGGACTGGCAGGTGAAAGAGATTTATCCTGACCGAGGGCCAGGCAGGAAAACTCTAGCTACAAATGGCACCAGAACGTGGGGCAGGAATTTCCACTTAAAACCCGAGAAAGCGTAAAAAGAAAATTCTAAAACGGAGCTAAAACAGTTTCCTACTTGTCTTTCTCAAGTTAGCCACAGCCTGTGGGCTTGAGCTACTGTATGGCGGGTTCCTGGCGTGCGTGTTTGACCAGCAGTATAGCGGGAATGAGGCATCTGCAAGTGGCACATTAAGCTGCATGGTGGATTTAGCCTTTGCTAGTACAAAACAAAAAGAAGAGGCTTCTGGGCTAGCTGCTTTGATAGAAACATAGACCCACGAAGGCTCCCAGAGCTGACAGTAAACTTATCACCTTCATGTTGGGAAGCTGAGGTGGGCAGAGCCAGCGGCCACAGCACCTTTTCAGTCTTAGAATGCTGCAGTTTAAAGTAACAGGTTCACAATAAGACAGATTCAGATGGAACAAGACTTTAAATGCTTTAAAATGTGTGTAAAAATGTACGTAGGCTTCAAAGAGAGATAAAAAGAAATATATACAGTTATATAAAGAAATAGATAGTTTTGAAAAATGAAGTCTTTAAAGAGACAGTAAAGGTAGTATAAAATATAAGCCACATAAAGATGGATATCACACAGAGAATCTGCATTGTGTTGTCTTTGGGAGTCTTAACTGCAGAGAGATATTTGATTGTAAAGGAAGCTGAGTTAAACCAATATGTATATTTTAAAGATACCTTGACTTCAAAATTTGGATGTAAGGATATGTTGCTTTGGAAAGGAAGCTCTGATTTTGTTTCCACAGAAAGCCAGAGGCTATGGATTTGTTCCAGATTAAGATACATCAGGTTTGACCAGCCAAGACCACCTGAAAGGTCTCCGATGACACCATGGCTCAGATGATCCAACATCCAGAACCGTTTCAAGGCAACTGGCTCAGACGATACACTCTCACGGACTACTCCATAATTCTAAAATTTTCTTTGTGTCCCCATAAGATACAGTGCCCCCCTCCAGCAGGAAGTAGTAAGAGAAGCTACGCCCAAATTCCCAAATTATATGTAATTTACTTTAAGGTTAAAACCTTCCTTTTTGAAAAAAAAAAGGGGGGGAAGTGCTGTGGGATGTTCTGTATGGCAAATGTGTTGCTAATAAAACACTGATTGGCCAGTGGCTAGGCAGGAAGTATAGGCGGGACTAACAGAGAGAATAAAAAGAACAGGAAGGTGGAGGGAGTCACTGCCAGCCACCGCCAGGACAAGCAGCATGTAAAGATGCCGGTAAGCCACGAGCCATGTGGCAAGGTATAGATTTATAGAAATGGATTAATTTAAGATATAAGGACAGTTAGCAAGAAGCCTGCCACGGCCATACAGTTTGTAAGCAATATAAGTCTCTGTGTTTACTTGGTTGGGTCTGAGCGGCTGTGGGACTGGCAGGTGAAAGAGATTTATCCTGACCGTGGGCCAGGCAGGAAAACTTAAGCTACATTCCACAGCTGTCAATTCAGAGTCAGTGAGCTTCAACTAGCTCCAGTCAGCTGTCTCTGTGGGTTTCTCCATAATGATCTTGACCCCTTTGTTCATATAATCCCTTCTCCCTGTCTTTGACTGAACTCTGGGAGCTTCACCCAGTGCTTAGCTGTGGTTCTCTGCATCTGCTTCTATCAGTTACTGGATGAAGGTTCGTGTTTGTCTTTCTGGGTCTGGGTTACCTCACTCAGGATTTTTTTTTTTAATTTATACCTTTTCTATGGTGCTGGATTTTAAAACTGTAACAATATAAAAAATTAATAGAGGGGCATAGAAACTAAGGTTTAAAGAATTTCAGATTTACTCATTTCAGAGAAAAATATCAAGATGTTCTGAATAACTGCAAAAATTCAGTCTTTAACTTTATCTGAATTTATCCATCTTTGTAAAAGATAATTCATTAATATATTAAATTAAGTCATATAATCAGAAACAGATTTTGGCAGCTCATGATACTTTACTTTTAATAATTTAAGATTTGCAGTTAAAAGAATTTTTATGGAATCTCTAGGATATAAACCTTGAAATTACATTCTACATGTGTGATATTAGGAAATCACTTAGCATGCTGGATTATTTTGTATTTGAAGAATAGCACAATGACACCTATTTTCTAGAGTTATAATAATTAGTTTCTTATGGTAATACAATACCTATGAACTACCTGCCTATGTTTGTTTATACAGTTGGATTTTTAATTCTAAGCACTCTTTACATGATGAAATATACAAGCATCCATTTTCCTTCTCATATTTCCCAATGTAATAAAATTTATCTTAAACAACAACAATAATAATAAATTACTCTCCAGATTATTTTTGCTCTTGTTTACACCAGTCTAAGATGACAATGGCTTAAAATGATTCCATTCCTCTCAAGCAATGAAAGTCTCATTTAAAAGATGAATAACTTTGGCTGCATTTTTTAAGCTTAGCATTTTCAATTGCTTTCGACTTTGTTATTTTCCTGCAGGCTTCCCTGGGTTACACTGCCTTCTAAGGCAGTGCTCGCTTAGCTGTCAAACCTAACTATGCAAGGGAAAGATCAAACTTCAACAGATAATTCCTGTTTCCGTGGAAACTGGTTCTGTTTAGGTAAAAGCTCTAAGAGCTTATAAATAATCACAGATTCAAAGACTTCCTTCACTGCCTGCCTTTGACAGGCATGGTGATCTAAATCTTCCCTGGAAAGGAGCCAGTTCATATGGTAGTGCTACAAAGCCTTTATATTCCCACTAATTTATTTGTCTTTAAGATGCATTTATAGATCGTATTTGGTGACATACTCCTCCAAATAAAAATTTAACATGGACATGAGTCATATTTCCATGGTGCAAATTATTTGACAGTTACATATACTTTTAGTGAATGATGATAAACTTTTGCTTCTGCTTTGTGGGAGAGTGAGCAGAATACTGACTACTTTCATATTTCACCTTCAGATGTTTTTCTTTCTTTCTTTTTGTTGTTGTTGAAGGGAAGAGATGGCCTCACCCCTCACCACAGTCGAGGGATAACTGGTCCTGATGGCAGGGACATAGTTGGGCTGGCTCTACCCCTCACCTGAGGGAGGCAACCCCAGTAGCCTGGACTGACCAGCTCAGCTACACTCAGGCCCACAGCTGGGACTTGGGCTGTCCCATCCTAACATTTACTCCATCCAGGACTTGCTGGAGCTTGTAAAGGGACTGGTCCAGTGGAATGATACCCCCAGAATGTCCATGACTCAGGGGAGTGCTGTGGGATATCTAAGAGGAGATTTGGTGAGTGTCCAGTGATGATGGAGTATCAGAAACCGGAGGACTCGAGTTAGACCAATGACTTATTGCAATGAACATTTACAAATAAAGCTGGTTGGACAAAAGGGTGTACCATGTGACACACTGGGGCTCCCAATGCCACTAAGACAAATGAAGAATTGCTGGAGAGGTGAGAAAGACAGAAGAATGAAGAGGTTTCTGTTTGTTTGTTTGCTTGTTTTGTTTTGATTTGAATTTTTAAAAATTTTCTTTTGTGGGGAATGCTGCAGGGGTGAGGAGTGCATGATGTGAAATTCCCAAAGAATCAATAAAGTAGTTATGTTTTTTTTTTTAAAGACAAGAGGAAACTACTTTGGAGGGGCCAATCATGAGTTAGTTAGAAACTGTTTCCAGGTATATTATTTTAGAGAGCTAGATATTTAACAAATGATCCTTTAGTGACAACCAAGGAAAAATTGGATTTGCACTACTTTGTATATGATGTGGGCCACATTTAGTATAAATTACTCCCCTCTATATTTACCTGTTTTTAATAATAGTATTTTGATTACTCAATTAATAAGCCTCCTGGGGAAAGTTAGAGGTGGCAAAGCTATTTACTGTTGTTATTCTTTCTTTATCATTTTCTTTATATGTCTTTCTATATTTTCTTGCTTTCATTTCTTCTTAAAATTTCCAAACTATCAAAAGAATTCTATATCAATAAATATAATGTCAGAAGTTCATGAAGATACCACAAAATGAGTCAGTAACTCATTTAGCATTTAGTAACTCCTTTAAGCATTGTAGACAATTTTTGTTCTTTCTTTTTTTCAAATGTCTGCTAAAATGCTCTCAAATAAAATTTGGAAAAAAGTTTCTTTGGAAATATAAATTAATATCAATCATCTTAGGACTCTTAGGACTTCCTAATAAAAATAATTGAGTTGAAGCTAAAAGGAGAATCATCATAGTACGTTGTTTTATAGTTAGAGATAGTTTAGAAAAGATCTATAATGTTGGTGACTGATGGTCCTCTGAGGCATATGACCTGTTAAAACAATCATCTCTCTCTGTTGACTGTAAATGAAAACCCTTGAAATAGGACAGATGCTATATTGCAGACTCACAAATCACAGAACAAGTCAAGATCTATAGAACCACAGTGTTCTAAATGATAACAGCAAGCACTGAACTAAGACAAAAGACAGAGAATAAAGAAAACAAACATCTAAAAGATACTATGGTAGAATTCTATAATTCAGTGATCTACTTGAAGATTTATTTATTTTTATTTTACATCTACAAATTTTGCCTGACTGTATCTGTGCACATCATGTGCATGCTTCGTGTGTATGGAGGCCAGAGAGGATATCAGGTTTTCAGGAAATCAAGCTCAGGTTCTCAGCAAGATTAGTGAGTATTCTTAACTGCTAAGCCATCTCTCCAACCCCTTATTTTTTTCACATGACTAACTCATCTTTAGGGTAAATATCAAAGTGATAAAATACAGATAAATTTGAAAAAGTACTTTGCTACTTTTACACTTTCAAAATTATTGCCAATATTCAACTTACTAAAATGTAGACTTTTCAAACTGTACAATTTAAAGTTAGACTCTATCAGAATGAACTCTGGAGTCCCAGTTTTTGTTATCATACCTATAAAAAAGCAGCCACTCAATATTCACCAGGTGGAACTGTAGCTCTCAGTTCCTTTCCCTCTAAATCCAGTTGTGGACATTTTCAGAGAAAGTCTGTTAAGATTATAGGAATTAAGTCTAGTGCTTGTTTTTGTTGACTCCCCAAGGGAGCCCTTACCTGCTCTGAGGAGTAGATGGGGGAGGAATGGGGAGAGGTGGCTGGTGTAGAAGAAGGGGAGGGAGAAGGAACTGGGATTGGTATGTAAAATGAAAAAAATTTTTTTTTAAATAAAAAAGATTATAGGAATTAAGTTAGTTAAAGGCTGATCTTACAATGTTCTTTCCAATAAAAAATGTTTTAATGTGTGAGAAGACTCCAATTACTTTCAAAATGACATACTTTTCTTCTTCTTTTATTGAAAAATTGATCATTTTCTCATATGATATATCCTAGTTACAGTTCCCCTCCCTCTACTCCTCCCAGTTCCCCTGTACCTCTCCCCCCCATCTACATCCACTTCCTTTCTGTCTCTCATTAGAAAAGAACAGGTTTCTAATAGATGACAACAAAACATAACAAAATGAAACATAATAAAAAAGCCATCACATTAAAGTTGTAAAGGAACCAACAGAAGGAAAAGATCACTAAGAGCAGGAACAACAATCAAAGATGCACTTATTCATATACTCAGGAGCCCAATAAAAATACTAAACTGAACGCTATAGAATATTCTCAGAAGACCTAGTACACCTGTTTTGGCCCTGTTCTTGCTGCTTCAGTCTCTGTGAGTTCATAGGAGCTTTGATCAGCTGATTTAGAGGCCTTGTTCTCCTGGTATCTTCCATCTCCCTTGGCTCTTACACTCCTTCTGCCTCCTTTTCTGCAGGGTTTCCTGAGATTTGAGGGCAGGGATTTGGAGACATCTCATTTCAAGCTGTGTGTTCCACAGTCTCTCTCTGCCATATTGTCTGGCTGTGGGTCTCTGTATTTGTTCCCTTCTGCTGCAAGAGGAAGTTTCTCTGATGACTCTTGAATAAGGCCCTGATCTATAAGTATAGCAGAATATCTTCAGGAGGAATTTTATCACTACTTTTTTTTTTTAAAAGATTGGTAGTATTTGGTTTTACCCTCAGTCTCTAGGCTATCTAGTCTCTGGTTCTTGGTCATCCCAAGCACTGTCAGGTATGGGTTCTATCTCATGGAGTGGGACTTAAATCCAATCAGACATCGGTTAGTCACTACCACAAGATTTTTGCCACCATTGTCTTACCATATTTTGCCCAAAGTATAGCATTGTAGATTATAGGGTTTGTTGATGGACTGCTAGATCTCCCCAGGAGGGGGAAATAGAATAGATTTTATGGGTTGACTGGGTGGGGGTTACTAGAACTGAAGGATCAGGTGAGAAGAGAGAGGGAGTTGAGAGAGGGAATGTGGGGAAACACAGCTAAAATTTAGGGACATTTTTAGGGTGGTGTGGAAGCCTACTGTTGTGGAAACCTCCTAAAATTAGGAAGGTGATCCTAATGAAGTCTCCAAGTAATGGGGGGATGGAGTCCCAACTGGACATCTCTTGTCACCAAACAAAGCTTCCAGTATTGGGACTGGATTATACCCAATTGAGTTGTTGGCTAGAGGGGTCCTATAGAAATCCCCAAACAACCCAGGCTGTTGCTAAGACAATAGGTTACTCCCACAAACTGACAGCAAGGCCCCATTGCTGATGAGAACACCCACACAGCTCGTTGAATATGGAGAAGTCAAGCTGGTACTTGCAAAGAACCTTCATGTCTATGCCCTATTGTCTTTGGTATGGAAGGTACTCTTCATGCTACCAAAACAGAAGCATAAATACAGAAATGATATAAGTTTAAGCAATACATAATAGCTGTAGACATTGAGAATATAACATTTAAAATGACTGTGCACCTGCATTTTAAGGAGTTTCTTCTAAAATATTTCACTATGGCTCAAGTAATCTATATGTAAGAGCATTATTTCTATGATAGCAACCCCACACTCAGCATATGATATTCAAAATATGAGAGAATAAAATAAAAAGCATCTTGATTTGCTCCTTAGACAGTGTAGGCAGTCTAACATCAACATAAAAAATTGTAAGTTAGCAGGTAAGACAATGAGAATGAGGAAAAAGATAAATAAAAATGAGTATTTGGAAAATTAAATAGTTGGTTTTCCATTTTTAAGGAATGAATTCATTATAATTTAAAGATATATATGCACTTAGAAATAGTATTTCATTTCTCCCTGATTATTACATTGCCAAATTCATTGTGCCTTCCCCTTCCTCAACTCTTTGTTATATATTTATTCTTTTTGGATAAAAAACAAATGTAACTATTTATTGTCTGTCTTCCTTTTATGAATAACTTGAAGGTTTTAACTATGTAACTGTCTCTTATCTTCACTAAATTTTCTATATCAGCACCTAATTTACATACAGCTTCAGGGTGCAAGAAGTATGGAAACTATTTATCATGTCTGTATAAGAAAAATGAACTTGAACATGACACAGGAGTTACAAATATCTTGAAAGAGACCATAGGTATAATGTAGAGTGTGAGACTTTCAGACTTCTAGAGAAAACATATAAGAAAATCCACATGACCTTTTATTTTGATGATGAATCTTTAGATAAAATACAAGTAATATAAGCTTGTATATGAACTAAAACAGGAAAGCATTGATAATTTAAACTATATCAAAAATTTAAATTTCTATTCTCACAGTATTGGTAAAATCCAAAAGACAAGCCATGAACTTGGGAGAAGATGTTTCCAGGCCACATCAGATGAAAGACTTGTATCTAAAATATGCCAAGAAGCCTCAACTTTTATAACAAGGAAAAGGTAACTAGGAAATAGTTATACAAGCTGAGCATCTCACCAAAAAGATCTCTAAGTGGCAGCTAAACACATGAAAATCTTCAGTACAAATTTGCATTTATTGATAAAAGAAATGTAAAATGACACAGGCACTTTAAGATGTTTTGACTATTCCTCACAAAGCTCAACATAATCTTTCTTAATTCAGCAATCATTTGACCAATATATTTGACAATTTATGGTGAGGAGTGCTATGAAAGGCTGACCTCTGCCCATGACATGGCTGTGAAACATGAAGTCACACAGCATCTCTTGGTCACCTGCAAAAGATCTGCACAAAATCCAGAGAGTTAAAACTTTCAGTATGGAGAGGGGAGGGGCTCCTAAGACCTACCTCAGCTGAGGAGATAAGGGCAGCTGATGGCTGATTGGAGAGTCACTTTTCTTTGATTAGGGGGTCAACCATTTACTAATAATGGGATATTGCCCATATCATAGTGAATAACTCCACACCCATGTGCATATGGGCAACAGTATTGGACTAGTGGTTTACAAAATTTAAAATAAAATAGACATGGTGTTGGGAGAGATATGGGAGATATATTGGGTGGGCAGCTAGAGAGAGGAAGTGGAGGGTGGATATGACTAATATTTTTTGAAAGTTTTAAACAAATATTTGAATACAACATCTATATTCAAAAGTGAATAATAAATTTATCTATAAGCATAAATCTTGTAATAAATAAAACGCTTTTCAATAATAAAATATATTGGCTCATTCATATAGTAGAATATTGTTCAGCAACAATAATTAATCTATGACGCCACACAAGACATGGGAAAAAATTAAATGTATTTGATGTATTTTATGTAAAATAGTTTACTGTGAAAATGATAAGTTTTTGGGATCCCAGTTAGAGCATGCTGACTGCCAGAAATTATTGAGAAATGCAAAATTTCAGTGGTGGCTAAGGTTTCAGAGGATTTTTTAAAAAGGTTAACCATATTAAACATTTGACAGCATGCATTGGTAAACACTCATTGAACTTTTTCACAAATAAAGAACTTTAATATGTGAAAATTAAAAGTTGCTCTGGGGGACTGACACTATTGCTCAGTGGTAGTGTGGTAGCCTAGTACATACGAAGTCCAAGGTTCAATCACTAGACCTGATAGAAAAATCTTATATATAATATACCACATAAAATATGTAATTATCCCATACATATCCCATGTATATCTTGTATATGATATTAGAAGTTTCTTGACATAATGAATAGTGTCATTAAATGATTTTAAAGAATAATTAAGTATTTAAAACTATCTGACTGAAAGGAATGATGAAAACTGTACTGGCATATTTGAAATTGAGTACATAAGAAAGCTAAAAATGAATGATTTACTATATGGGTTAGTGTAGCATGAATCTTAAAGATTCTTAATAAAATCAAACCTGAGCCAGGTATTGGGGCGAACACTGGAAGGTCAGAGAGACAGAACAAACCACAGCTAACCTCACCTGGCCAACTTCTCTGCTGGTCTTGTTTCCTCAGACTGGAGGCCTCTGAGTCTTCATATCCGAATGGGTCTCAGCTGAACTGCTGCTCAAAAGCCCGAATGCTTAACCAGGCCAAATGCTTACCCAGGCCAAATGCCTCTAGTTTCTGGTCCTCACGCCTTATATACCTTTCTGCTTTCTACTACCACTCACTGGGATTAAAGGCTGGCTTTCTGGGATTAAAGGTATGTGTCACCTTGCCTGGCCATTTCCAATGTGGCCATGAACTCACAGAGATCCAGAGGGATTTCTATCTCTGGAATGCTAGGATTAAAGGCGTGTGCTACCACTGCCTAATCTCTGTTTAATATTGTGGCTGTTCCGTCTCTGACCCCAGATAAGTTTATTAAGGTACACAATATTTTGAGGAACACAATACCACCACAGGTTAGGAATGCTGATGCTGGATGTTTGAAGAAGCCACACATAGATGTGGCTTCTGGTTCTGGATTGGAGTGATGGCTCAATAGTTAACAGCAGTGGTTGTTCTTCCAAATGACCTGGGTCTGATTCCATCACTGACACGTGGCTCACAATTGTCTGCAACCCCAGTCCTGGGGTTCCAATACCCTATTCTGGTCTTTAGGGGTACCAGGCATGCATGTGGTGCACAGACACACCTGCAGGCAAAACACCCATATACATAAACATAAAATTTAAAAAATAGAATTCGGATACTGATCAGCATATAAACCGAGAGTGTGCAATTCAGTAAATAAAGAAGGTTGATTGTGGGAGAAAATTCAGGCATGGCCTGGTGGCCAGCCTACCTGGAATATTGTACTTCTAAATAAGAAGCGTGGTACATCATGCTTCTGAGTATTCCCAGAAGCCAGGACACTGAATTCAGAAGTGGCATGTGTAGCTGGTAGCAGGCCTGAGGACAGGTCTGCACTCTCCACATCTCCTTTAATGTACTTTTCCTGCATAGAGACCCTGGTGGTATGAGTGTTCACTGTCCAATCCAAGATAATGTGCTAACCAATCAGTCAATAGGCTTTTACCATATAAGTAGTTGCTCATGTGCAATAAAGCAGAAGTTCTTCCCTGAAATCATCTCCTGGGTGGTTTATGCCCTTTACTGACCTCCGGCATTGCTGTCTTGTTGGGAGATGCCCTGGTAATTATGGCAGTTGGTGAAAGCCAGCTTTCTGACTGTTGAAGTAGGTCAGAAAAAAAAAAAAAAAAAAACAAGGGCAGAGGCTAGAATACTCCTTGGAACATGTCAGCCAGAGGCATATCAACTCACAGTTAGCTTAATACAGACACACTGGTTTCATATGGAAATAATTGTGAAAATTGTGCATATTCATGTGTGCTCATGCTCCCCTCTTCCAGTAACTCAGAGGATCTGGAAACAATGGCAGTGCAGTAGAAATGAACACACCTAGAATTTGCATCTTGGCTTCTAGTTTTCTCTAATACAAGAAAGCAGATAGATGTCTTTGGATAAAAGCTGACTCTGGGATGAGAACATAAACAGAGATGAACCTGGGGGTTCTTTATTGACAGATAGTAATGGGGTATTTGAAAAGAGAAATAAATTAGGTAATAAAGAAGAAAGAAAGAGAGAAAGAAAGAAAGAAAGAAAGAAAGAAAGAAAGAAAGAAAGAAAGAAAGAAAAAAGAAAGAAAGAAAGAAAGAAAGAAGGGAGGAAGAAGGGAAGTGGGGAAGGGAGTGAACAGAAAGGAAAAGGGAAAAAGTAACAAAAAGGAGAAAAGAAAGAGCCAACCATGAATGATAGAGGGTATATGAACTACAGATGAGTCAGCATTAGGAATTTCTAACAACAGTCAAGGCTAAGACAATTTGAGAAAAATATTTTAAAAAACTGAATTAAAATAAGCATAGAGTTAATACCTTTGAGTTTTTATTGATCTAATTGGCTTAACAAATAAATAAAATAGAAGGAAAATAAAATATCTTTATAAAGGAAATCTAAATGATTTATTTCATTTCTTATCCTTCAATAAAACAGAATAGAATAAAATATTTCCATAATCCTTAATTATGGTTGTTCACAGTGAACTCTTTAAAACAAGAGTTAGAAGAGGGAAAAAGAAGTACCCTAGCAACCACAGCCCTAGCTGGGCAGTCAGAGTATCAACTTTCGGAAACACATTGGCAGTAGGTGTCTTACAGTGTGATAATGAGAATGCCTTCTTTATCTTTCAAATGCAAAGTCCCCAAACAATGAGAAAAATATCACAAAATCATTAGTAAGGAAAAATTTTAAAACACATGACCAACACATCTCAAAACTGTCCATGCCATCAAAAGCAACCACAGTTCAAAGCCTCCAGTCAGGAAGACGCTGATGGTAAATGGTTTTGGAATGTAAGGTAGCATCTTGGTATGGACCCTAAAACCTAGGGGACATTTGGTAAAATCTGAGAAACTCTGATTTGATTCATGTTCATTAAATAATAGTGTGAAAATATTGGAGCATTCATTGTAGCAAATGTATCATCCTAATGTGAGATTTAATAATAATGTAAGTTGTGAAAAATTAATGAAAAATTTCTGAACTGTTTTGTCAAGAAATGGCAGTCTAGTATAAATTAATGGAACCTGGGATCAGTGCAACAAGATCAGACGACCTTTCATAATAGCTTGTTTTTGACACAATGCAACAGCACAGTGACTTACAGAGGATGGGGTGATAATGATTTTTCACTGCTAAAATGAACAAAACTAGGCTGCTCCAGTTGCAGACCAGCATGGAACACCCCTACGGGCAGGTCTCCCACCAACACCCCCCATCATAACCTGCAATCTACAGGACCCAATCCCTACCCCAAACCCACCCATTCCCCTACAACCTCATTTGTTCCAACTTGAGACACAGAATCCACCAGCTTTGATTGGACCAAGAGGTGAGTGACTCTTCTCCCACTCAGAAAGTCTGGCTCTAGGACCTAGGCCCTGAGGTACAAACCATGTCCTGGACCCCCACCCATTGCTGACCCAATTGTAGGCTAGCAGGGAAGACTCTTGTGGGCAGGCTGCCCCACAAACACCCCCCCCCCATTGGACCCTGCAATCTATAAGACCCACTCCCTATTCCAAACCCACTCATTCCCCTGCGACCTTAGAGGCTCCCTAAGACACAGAATCTGCCAGCTCTGATTGGATCAAAAGTGGCCCTCTGAGACACAGACACAACAAGCATAGATTGGAGAAAGAGAAGCTCCTTCAAACACAGACACCTCTTGCACCTATTGGAGGAAGCAATGGGTAGATGCCAGTGCAAAAATACATACAACAACATAAAGAACAATATGGCACCACTGGAACCTAGTGGTTCTCAAGCAGCAAGACCTGAACATCACAACATAGAAAAAGCAGAAGAAAGGGACCTTTAAAATAACCTTATGAAGATGATAGAGGCCTTTAAAGAGGGAATGAAAAATTCCCTTAAGAAAATTCAGGAAAAGACAAACAAAAAAATTGGAAGAAATCAATAAATCCCTTAAAGCCAAGAAAACCAAGAAAAAGCAATTAAATAGGTGAAGGAAACAGTTCAAGAACTGAAAATTGAAATAGAAATAATGAAGAAGACACAAACTGAGGTATTGTTGGAAATAGAAAATCTGAGTAAATGAACAGGAAGTACAGATGCAAGCATAACTAACAAAATACAAGAGATGGAAGAGAGAATCTAAGGCATGGAGGATACAATATAGGAAACAGTTTTGTCAGTCAAAGAAAACACTAAAGCCAAAAAAGTCACAACACAAAATGTCCAGAAAATCTGGGACACCATGAAAAGATCAAACCTAAGAATAATAGGGATAGAAGAAGGAGAAGAATATCAACACAAAGGCACAGAAAATATATTCAACAAAATCATAGAATAAAACTTTCCCAACTTAAAGAAAGAAATACCTATGAAGATACAAGAAACTTATAGAACACCAAATAGACAAGACCCCTCAAAAAGTCCCCTCACCACATAATAATCAAACCACTAAGCATACAGAATAAAGAGAGAATATTAAGAGCAGCAAAGGAAAAAAGCCAAGTGACTTATAAAGGCAGACCTATCAGAATAACACCTGACTTCTCAATGGAGACTCTGAAAGCCAGAAGGTCTTGGACAGTTGTTATACAGACAATAAGAGACCATGGATGTCAGCCCAGACTACTATACCCAGCAAAATTTTCAAACACCATAGACAGAGTGCACAAGATATTCCAAGATAAAACCAGATTTAAATAATACCTATCCACTAATTCAGCCCTACAGAAAGCACTAGAAGGAAAACTCCAACCTAAGGAAGTTAGATGCACCCATGAAAACACAAGCAATAGATAACCCCACAGCAGCAAATTCCAAAGAAGGGAAATACATACACACACACTACCACCAAAAGATAACAAGTATTAACAACCACTGATCATTAATATTCCTTAATATCAATGGACTCAATTTGCCTAAAAAAAGACGCAGGCTAACAGATGGATACGAAAACAGGATCCATCCTTCTGCTGCATACAAGAAACACACCTCAACTTCAAAGACAGACGTTACATCAGAGTAAAAGGCTCAGAAAAGACTTGCCAATCAAATGGATTTAAGAAGCAAGTGAGTGTAGCTTATCCTAATATCTAACAAAATATACTTCAAACTAAAATCAATTAAAAGAGATCAGAAAGGACATCACATATTCATCACTGGAAAAATCCACCAAGATTAAGTCTCAATTCTGAACATTTATGCCCCAAATACAAGGGCACCCACATATGTAAAAGAAACATTACTAAAGCTTAAATCACACATCAAACCCCACACACTAGTAGTGGGAGACTTGAGCACCCCACTCTCACCAATGGACAGGTCTGCCAGACAGAAACTTAACAGAGAAATAAGGGATCTAACAGATGTTATGACTCAAATGGACTTAATAGATATCCACAGAACATTTCACTCTAACACAAAAGAATATACGTTCTTCTCAGCACCCCATGGAACCTTCTCTAAAACTGACCACATACTCAGTCACAAAGCAAATCTCAACAGATACAAAAAATTGGAATAATCTTCTTTATTTTATCAGACCACCATGACTTAAAGTTAGATTTCCACAACAACAAAAATTACAGAATGCCTACAATATCATGGAAGCTGAATAATGCTCAACTGAATCACCATGGGTCAAGGAAGAGATAAAGAAAGAAATTAAAGACTTCCTAGAATTAAATGAATATGAATGTACAACATACCCAAACTGATGGGACACTATGAAAGCAGTGATAAGAAGAAAATTTATAGCACTAAATGCCTGCATAAAGAAGTTGGAGAAATCTCACACTAGTGGCTTAACAGCACATCTGAACGCTTTAGAACAAAAAGAAACAAACTTACCCAGGAGGAAAAGACACGAGGAAATAACCCAATTGAGGGCTGAAATCCATAAAATAGGAACAAAGAGAACAATATAAAGAATCAATGAAACAAAGAGTTGGTTCTTTGAGAAAATCAACCAGATAAACAAACTCTTATTCAAACTAGCCAAAAGGCTTAGAGAGAACATCCAAATTAACAAAATCAGAAATGAAAAGGGAGACATAACAAGAAACAATGAGGAAATCCAGAGAATCAGTCATACCTCAAAAACCTGTACTCCACAAAATTGGAAAATCTAAAAGAAACAGACAATTTTCTGTATAGGTACCACTTACCAAAATTAAATTAAGACCAGATAAATAACTTAAATAGACCTATAATCCCTAAGGAAATAGAAACAGTCATTAAAATTCTCCCAACCAAAAACAAACAAACAAACAAACAAAAAAGCAAAGGACCAAATGGTTTCAGCACAGAATTCTACCAGAATTTCTAAGAATAGCTGATACCAATACTCTTTTTGTGAGGCTACAGTTACCCTGACATTCAAACCACAGAAAGATGTCACAAAGAAAGAAAATTACAGACCAATCTCCCTCATGAACATAGATGCAAAAATACCCAATAAAATACTGGCAAACCTAATCCAAGAATACATCAAAAAATTATCTACCATGATCAAATAGGCTTCATCCCAGAGAAGTAAGGATGTTTCAACATATGAAAATCTGTCAATGTAATCCATCATATAAACAAACTGAAAGAAAAAAAAAACATGATCATCTCATTAGATGCTGAAAAAGCCTTTGACAAAATCCAATACCCCTTCATGATAAAGGTCTTGGAGAGATCAGGAATACAGGGAACATACCTAAACATAATAAAAGCAATATACAGCAAGCCAACAGCCACCATCAAATTAAATGGAGAGAAACTCAAAGTGATTCCACTAAAGCCAGGAACAAGACAAGGCTGTCTACTCTCCCCTTATCTATTCAATATAGTACTCGAAATTCTAGCTAGAGCAATAAGACAATAAAAGGAGATCAAGAGGATACAAATTGGAAAGGAAGCAGTCAAACTTCCATTATTTGCAGACAATATGATAGTATATATAAGTGACCCCATTAATTCTACCAGGGAACTCCTACAGCTGATAAACACCTTCAATAAGGTAGCCAGATACAAGATTAACTAAAAAAAAATTAGTAGCCCTCTTACATACAAATGATAAATGGGCCAAGAAAGAAATCAGAGAAACAGCACCCTTTACTATAGCCACAAATAATAAAAAAAAAATACCTTGGGGTAACTCTGACTAAGCAAGTGAAAGACCTGTAAGACAAAACTGTAAGTCTTTGAAGAAAGAGACTGAAGATTTACCAGAAAATAGAAAGATCTCCCATGCTCATGGATAGGTAGGATTAGCATAGTAAAAATGATAATCTTACCAAAAGCAATATACAGATTCAATGCATTGCCCATCAAAATCCCAACACAATTCTTCACAGACCTCAAAAGAACAATACTCAACTTCATATGTAAAAACAAAAAAACCTAGGACAGCTAAAACAATCCTTTACAATAAAGCAACTTCTGGAAGCATCACCATCCCTGAATTCAAGCTCTACTATAGAGCTATAGTAATAAATACAGCTTGGTAATGGCATAAAAACAGACATGTGGACCGATGGAATTGAATTGAAGACCCTGACATTAATCTGCACACCTACGAACATCTGATTTTTGACAAAGAAGCCAAAACTGTACAATGGAAAAAAGAAATCATCTTCAACAAATGGTGCTGGCATAAGTTGATGTCAACATGTAGAAGACTGCAAATAGATCCATATCTATCAGCATGCACAAAACTGAAATCTAAGTGGATCAAAGACCTCAACATAAATCCAGTTATACTGAACCTGATAGAAGAGAAAGGAAGTAGCCTGGAACGCAGTGCCACAGGAGAGTACTTCCTAAATATAACAACAGTAGTACAGACACTGAGATCAACAATTAATAAATGGGATCTCCTGAAACTGAGAAGCTTCTGTAAGTCAAATGACAGTAAATAAGACAAAACAGCCTACAGAATGGGAAAAGATCTTCACCCAACCCCACATCTGACAGAGGGCTGATCTCCAAAATTATAAAGAACTCAAGAAACTAGGTATCAAAATACTGAACAATCCAATTAAAAGTGGGCCACAGAGCTAAACAGAATTCTCAACAGAAGAATCTCAAAAGGCAGAAAGACATTTACGGAATTGCTCAACATCCTTAGTCATCAGGGAAATGCAAATCAAAACAACTCTGAGATGGATTAAGAAAATGTGGTACATATACACAATGGAGTATTACTTAGCAGTAAAAAACAATGACATCATGAAATTTTTGGGCAAATGGATGGACGTAGAAAATATCATCCTGAGTGAGGTAACCCAGACTCAGAAACTGACAAACATGGTATGTTCTCACTCATAAGTGGATGCTAGATGTAAATCAAAGGATAACCAGACCACAACCCACAGCTCCAGGGAAGCTAGCTAACAAGGAGGACCCTGGGATGGCAAAATAGATGATCTCCTGAGTAAACTGGGGATAAATGGGGCAATAGAAGGTAGGGGATGGAGGGTGAGAACATAAGGGAATGGGATGGTTGAGTTGGAACAGGGACACAGTGGGAGACGATTGAAAGAGATAATGTTGATAGAGGAAGATGTCATGGGGATAGGGAGAAACCTGCTGGTAGGGAAGTTCCCAGGAATAGACAAGTATGACCCCAGCTTAGAATACTAGCAATAATGGGAGAGGGTGCCTGAGCTGGCTTACCCTGGTAAATAAGATCAGTGAATACCCTAACTGTCATAGAGCCTTCATCCAGTAACTCATGGAAGCAGATGCAGAGATCCACAGCCAGGCACTAGGCTGAGTTCCAGGAGTCCAGTCGAAGAGAGGAAAGAGGGATTCTGTGAGCAAGGGGCATCAAGATCACAATGGGAAAACCTACAGAGACAACCAAACCAAGCTAGTGGGAACTCATGAACTTTAGACCAACAGCTGTGGAGCCTCCATGGGACTGAACTAGGCCCTCTGCATAAGAGAGACAGTTGTGTAGCTTGATATACTTAAGGGGCCCCCTGGCAGTAGGATCAGGATCCATCCCTGGTAGTTTTTTAGAGTCCATTGCCTATGGTGGGAAAGCTTGCACAGCCTTGATACAAGAGGGTGGGGAGGTGCTTGGTCCTGCCTCAACTGAATGTACTAGGCTCTGCTGACTTTCCATGGAAGGCCTTACCTTTTTGGAGGAGGGAATGGAGGGTAGGTTGGGGAGTGGAGGCTGGTGGGCAGAATGAGAGAAGAGACAGAGATCTGTGGTTGGTATGTAAACTGAATAAAAAATTTTCTAAATTAAGAAAAAATAAAAAAAATGATCAAAACTAAAACGAACATGGTAGAGTGTCCTTTTGCTAGCTAGTAAGTTAGTGCTCTGTATATAGTATATGTATATGTATGTGTGTGTGTATGTGTATGTACATTTGTGCATATTTTCTAGCTCTGTCTAATATGAGGCCATTTAAATAGCACCTACATATTGGTTCCTTAGAAATCTTGCAGGATCAAGGGCTGCAATAAGAGAATTACACAAGAAGGCTGGAAGGCATTGTGGTGCTAGATATGAAGGCAGTTCTCAAAGAATGCTGTAAGTCTTCAGTATTTAGGTACATATTTTGAATTATTTAATGGCTGGTAGTTTAATGTTTTATTTTATGTGGGTTTTATAATTAACAGGTACTAGAAGAACTGGTGTAATTCAATTATGTCCTTATGTACCAACTTAGAGCAATTAAAGTCTGCCATGTTTTATCTGATTTAACATCATCAACTTTCTTAAGCACTAGGATTTTATACCAACTAAATTTCTGCCAATTGTATTTAGAAGGATCATCCTAACATCAAAGTTTGTATGGCTTACTCCTAATCTCAGCTAATCAACATTGATGGGATACTCTCATAAGATTATTTCAAACACTGACTCAAACACAGTGAACTAAAGATCAGACTTTCACATGAACAAAACATGCTCAATTCAGTTGCATGTCTGTTTCTTATGTCAATTCCTCATTGAAGTTTTCTTTTCAGTATAACATACTGACTCCCTTTGGAACAATTCAAAATAGAAATGAATTATGTTAATTATCTCATGCAGTTCAATCTAATTAGATTTAATTAGTTGATTTTGTTAATTCTAAACACTGTCTTTGGGAAGACTTTCCTTCTGGACTAAAGCAGGCCAAAAATCCAAGTGCCCCCTTATCCTACTGCTTGACCTGTGCAGCTTTTGGATTGATGGACTAGGGCAAGGGAAATGAAGTGTAATAATCTCAAAAATAAAGGAAATATTTAAAAAAGAAAAAATTTAAAGGTTGTTTGCCATGGTGGTGGCACTTGTCTTTAATTCCAGCCCTTGGAGGACTCAGGCAGGCAGATATCTTTGTGTTTGAGGCCAGCTCAGTCTACATAATGAGTTCCAGGTCAGCCAAGGATACACAGTGATATCTTGTTTAAAAAAAAAAATTGAACTCAAGGTTAATCTCTGCTACACATTAAGATTGAGGCCAACTGACCTACATGATAGCAAAAAGAAATAAATAGCAAATAGAGGCACTATTCTGTTACATAAATGCTATAAAATAAGCTAAGGTATCTGAATATAGAAACTAACCACAAAAATCAGTCACACAGTATGTAACAGTGATAAGAGTAAGCTTTCAGAGATGCAGGTGTTGCTGTTGTTTTTACACTAGTTACAAGTTCTTTACAAACTTGAGTAAAAGAAATAGAATTCCCATGTTCTCCCTGCCTAGGTAAATGCACGCAGGCCTTACTGTCAGAGCATATTCAGTATAATCAGTGAATTTACAGTGAGATGTTTTTATCACCTCAAAGTCCATAGCTTCCACTAGAGTGACTATATGTTTGGAAAAATCTGTAGTGATATGTATCCATCTTTGCAGTAGTCTACACATTTGTTCCCAGTCATTTATCCCTACATGCATAATAATTCCTGGCAACTACTGATACTTTTACTGTTCCATAGCTTTATAATTTCATGACTATTATCCATTGAATCATAGTGCATGTAATGTGAAAAGGATCTGGAACAGCAAGTACTCATTTGGTGTTGGTAGGTAAGAATACTGTCATATGGTCAATTTGAAAATTGGTTTGACAGTGAACATCAAATTAATTACATGTTAACCGTATGATCCTCCAGTTTGACCCTTTGCTACTAATACAAGGCATTTAAGAACATCTTTTCACATAAAACCAGCATATAGATGCTTATAGCCTCATAATCTCAAAAACTTGGAAGCAGTCAAGATCTCTTCTGTACCTGAATAGATACATGTACTCATAGTGAATATTATTTAACACATAAACTGACCTGTCAAACATGACATTAGAGAAAAGAACCTTAAATGCCCATTGACTAAAAGAAGCCAATGTGAAAAGAGTATGACATATTTAATAGTGGTGTTGATTAGGCAAAGTATTTTTGAATAGGATAAAACAAGCTCAATATAAAGACAAGTGTGAATAAATTGAACTCTAGTAAGATGAGAAACATATTATTTAAGTGTTACCATTAAAAGTATGAAAATTTAACAAATGGAATTGGAGATATACTATACATTCATATATATCTTTAAGAAGGTAAGAAAAAATATATATGTAATAAGCTACAAATGTGTTAAAAGCAAACAAAAACCCCAGTGAAGTCCCATGCTTCAGTGAACGGCCCCAAACCTACACACACACTAACTGTATTTACAGGGTTACTCTTCCCCAAAGGCCTTAAATTGGAAAGAGGGCATATTGAGGAGGATGCAGATGTAATTGGAGAGAGTAAATGATGGACATGATCATATCTTATTGTATAGATGTACGAAACTTGGAAAATAAAAATTTAAAAATTAGGACAAATAAGTAATAAATAGAATGGGGGAAAGTATATGTAGTATATAGCATACCCATCAAAATGACATAGAGGCCATTTTTTTTCCTCAGGGAAACTTGGCAATTTTGTACTGTTTCTGAGGACATCTCAGTGGTCTGGAGCAAACGGCAAGTTGCATAATAATGTGCTTCACAGACACACTTGTTTATGAACCCAAAACAACCTGTCAAGATCTAATCCATTTTGAATAGATGGTTATGGATATATTGGGTGGAGGGACTGGATTGGTAAAAATCAAACAGGGAGTGAGAGGAAAAGATTGGAGATGGGGGGATACAGACAGCTAAAACTGTCATTTGAGGGTTTGTATTGAAACCTAATATAGTAGAAGCTTTCTAAAATTTATACATCTATGAAGAAGATCTAAATGAAATAACATAATAACAGGGAGACAGAAGCTCAACTGGACATCTCTTGCCACCAAATGAAGCTTCCAATTCCAGGAATGGGTCGTATCTAATTGAATTGTTGGCCAAAGTAGCTAATGGAAACATCCGAACAACTTAGGTTATTTCCAAGGCTATTGGTTGTTCCCCACAAACCGGTGATAAGGACCAATTGCTGAAGACAACACCTACATAATTCATTGAGCACAGAGAAGTTGAACTGGTGCCTACCTAGAATCTTCACCCTAAGGACTAGTGTTCATAGTATTGGAAGGAACACTGTATCGCTACTGAAAGAAAAAGATAAACACCAACCCAATTACAGACCCTTTGATCTACAGTAGTGCCCTGCCTGCAAGACGCAGTGCTACAATGGTGGAACAAAACTTGTGGGGACAGCCAACAGATGTCTGATTAAAATTAAGGGTCTGTACATGAGATGGAACTCATCCTTGTCACTGCAAGTGTGGCCAAGAACCGGAGACCAAATAGGCCAGAGACCTCAGGAAAAACCAAATGCTACTGTTCTGCCAAAGGAATGCGGCAACAAAATGATTCCTGATGGCATTCTGCTGCACTCACAGAGCAGTGCTTTTCTCTGCCATCATTGGAAAAGCTTCCTCCTATAACTGATGGGAACAAGTACAGAGACTCACATATTATTCTTTAGATGCCCATTTTTCTTCTAAGTGGAGACACGAAGGGTGTGGATTTGCATGGAATGGGAATGGGAGAGAGAGGAGGGCAGGATGATCTTGGAGGAACCTGGGAGGGAAATTGTAATCAGAATATATTGTATGAAAAAAAATCCATTTTTTTCTATAAAAGAAAAAACAGAAAAAAATAATGTCTTCAGAGAACACTGAAGCCTGTTGTGATCCAGTTGCACCATCTTGTGCAACCAACATAATCTCTAGAGAAAAAAGATGAGGTGGATCATGGCTTGTGCTGTTTAATTTTACCATTTTTCTGTGTGTTCACTATATTTAAAATATTTTTATACAAACCAGGTTATGCTTGAACATTTACAAACCAGCTTTCATTTCTTCAACTGACTCACAACTTAGATGCCTTGTAAATATTGCTTTTATAGAAATTCCATTCCAGCTTAACACTCGTGACAAATCTGTTGAAATAAGACAGGTGGAACAGTAGATGTTAGCAATTTCCTTGCTTCTAATGAACTGCCATGTGACTAAGGTTGTTCCTTTTCACTTTCACTGGTACTGAAACTGCTGTGGTGTGTGTGTGTGTGTGTGTGTGTGTGTGTGTGTGTGAGAGAGAGCTTGTATGGCTTGTGTTTTTATATTTTAGTTTTTGAGCATGAACCTAAGGGTTGAACCCAGGGACTTATGCAAGCTAGGCAAGTGCTCTACAAGAAAACCATGTCTCCAGCCCACTTTTACTTTTACTAACTTATCTGCATCGTCCTTAAACTCAAGGAGTGGCCGAGGCTTAACTTGGTCCTCCAGTTTTGGTCTCCAGTGTTCTGGTCTTACAAGGTCTGTGTCACAAGGACTCACCTTAAAAGTGTTTTTAAACTACATTTAAATCAGTTTGGCCTGTGCAACTTGTTTCCTTTCTTGAATGACCTTTCCCAAATTGCTTACTCTAAGCCAAGGGGAAAAGTGATTTCCTATTTAAATAATCTTGATGAATAAGGCATGACTCTTTGAGAAAAAAATTCAGAGTCGATAACATGCTGATTCATGTAACACCATCTAAGGAAATGAGAACATACCTCCCAAATTTATTCAAAAGAAATTCTGTTTTTTTTTTTTTCACAGAAGAAATATCAGTACTTGGGGTAGGAGATGTTAAGACATTGCTCTAGTACAAACTCTATGTTTATATATAAACATTTATAAGAGTATCCTATAAGTATGATTAAGAGCAGTGGAGACATAGTTCAGTTTGTAGAGCACTTACCTGATTTTATCCCTAGCGTCATTAGAACTGGCCCCAGTGATACAGGATGTTAACTCTGGCTCTTTGGAGATAGAGGAAGAAGAACCAGGAGGTCAAGGTCATTCTTATCTATATAGTGAGTTCAAGGCCAGCCCATATATTCGAAACTCCATCTTAATTAAAAACAAAACAAAACAATCTGGTTTCACTGACTTGTATTTTTGTTATTTCAGTGAATATTAAATTTTAGACAACATGACAAACAAATCTACTGTCTGCCAATGACTTTGCTGCAGCATGTAATCAATGGCTAATTCTGGGAGAAACTACCAGTTAATCAATAGTGAATTATTAATGGAGAAATTGACAGGGTACTTAATTACATGAAGAGCTGAGGGGACCTGCATGTGCTTCATAATTCAGTTTAATGGATGGATATTCAATGTGGTTGCATTGATCACCTATCCCATGTTTCATTTTTTTTTTTTTTTTTGGTTTTTCGAGACAGGGTTTCTCTGTGTAGCTTTGCGCCTTTCCTGGAACTCGCTTGGTAGCCCAGGCTGGCCTCGAACTCACAGAGATCCGCCTGCCTCTGCCTCCCGAGTGCTGGGATTAAAGGCGTGCGCCACCACCGCCCGGCCCATGTTTCATTTTTATAGATTATTTATGATGAAATTAATTATGTCAGCCTTTGTTCACAATATATTAGATGAACATTTTATATATTGACTGATGTTTGGAGACCTTAAACAAATAAGGATTTAATAGAGATAAATCAATGTTTATACTATTCTATTGATTTAAAAGCTCTCACTAATACATTACATTGCATTTTCATTCAATAGGTTCTGGGATTGAAGACAGTGTTGGGAGTGTTTTCAGATTATGTGAATAGTGTTTTTATTCCCTATGATAGCCTAGGAAATGACAGAAAATTTCATTATAAACTGTAGCTTGCAGTCATAGGGATTTTGTTAACCCTTCATTTTGTTCAAATTTCATTTTAGAGATAAGTTTTTAAATAGAGATAGTTAAAATAGAAAAATTAAACATATCTGGTCCTTTGGTCAATTGTAAAATCTACTGGGACAAGGAAAGGAAAGCTTTAGACAGAGCACCAGACTGGGTTTCAGTTTGCATCCCATCACACCAGGTACACCTTCTACTTTCAAATGTTTGTCATCATTCAATTTTGTAAGCCAAGTTTGAATTTGAACTATTGATGTAAACAAGTATCTTAAACAATAATATGGAAATTAAATGCTATCTGTAAATGAAACGTAACATGGAAGAAACATTCCTGAAGATGTGCTGGATGCATTTGTTTTTATTCCAGACCTGCTCTAAAGTTTCTAGTAATTGTAAAACCATTGAGATTTTCCTTTGAAATGAGGCAAGTTTCCTTCTTCTCATGATTTTAAGAAGCTTATCATCCTCTGATCAATAAGTCTCAAAAATTCATAGAATAAACCTCAATTTAGAATCTTTTTCAAAACTATAACAGACTCCAGAGGACAAGCAGAGTTCCATCCCAGGTCCCGAGACCTGGGGCAGGAGGTGGCGAATTTCACACATGAACCTTCTTGGCTCTCTGGTGAGTGAGTACAGGGTGGTAAAATGGGATGGGGAAGATGGAGGGAGGGAGGGAGGGAGGGAGGGAGGGAGGGAGGGAGAGAGAGAGAGAGAGAGAGAGAGAGAGAGAGAGAGAGAGAGACATACAGAGACAGAGACAGAGAGTGATTCACATGCTGGGGAGAGAGGCAGATCTGAAGAGGCAGAGGCAATGAGGAACAGGCTGAGGCAGATGCCTTGTTTGCCACCCAGGGCCATGACAATGTCGGCCTGGGATGCGATCAAGGGCCATGACTTAGTCCATGATCCTGATACAGCTGTGGGGGTGTGTGTTCATGTCCATGGGTCCACCAAGGTCCCTGTGGATGTTTGGAGTCTGGGCCATTACCTGTGACCAACTTGATATCCAAGGGATATACTCCCACAGGGGCCATGCCAATCTAGGATTCCTTCACCGCCACCTGGGATGATGGTGATGTCCATCCTAGACTACTGTCAGAGGCCATGTCTGGGTCCTTGGCCCTGCCACAGCCATGGTCTCTGTTGAAATCTGTGGCCCCTGTTACCACCAAAAGCAGTGAGGATAGGGCTGAACAGAGTTGGCTGCCCCTCACTGGCTGCAGCAATAGGGAGAACTGGCCCTGCCCCACACCAGCACCTAGTAAGTTCTGCATCTTCTCAGGGCAGCACAATAGAGCTGTCCCTGCTATCAGGGGTGCAGGTGAGCCAGCCCTGAATACTCAAGAGTGGGAGAGCTAGCCATACAGTCTATCAATCATGCAGTAGCATGGGCCAGGGAGAGATATACCCCCTTGTTCCTTGCCCCTTGCCGCCTACTCCTGAGGGAAAAGCTGGTTCCGGAGAGCTGACCCTGCCCGTGGTACATCACTCAAGAGTGGGCCCTGTTCCTAGCCCTCGCAGTGCAGTGTAGTAGAGCTGATCCCGTTGACTGAGGTGCAAGTAATCTGACACCACAAATGCACATGGGAGATCTGGCCCGATCCTTCATCTGCCATATGGTGAAGTGGGTGAGGAAGAGATGACCTCTCCCCTCCCCCACCCTTTGCCACCTGTGGCGGGTGGGAGAGCTGGCCTCTGGGTCATGAGAATGGGAGAATTGGCACTGCCCTCCACTGACAGTAGCACTCAGGAGAGCAGGCCCTGAACCTTGCCTGAGCAACACAACCCCAGCTGACCCTGTTGGCTGGGGTGCAGGTGAGCTGGGCCTGTGGGTGTGAGAGCTGCCCCTGCCCCCTCCTTCATATGTCGTGGGATGGCAAGGATAAGGGAAATGTGCTCTCTCCCCAACTCATTGCCACCTGGGACAGGCGGGAGGGGGGCATGAGAATGGAAGAGCTGGTCCTTCCCCTCACCAGAGCAGCAGTTCAGAAAGCGGGTCCTGCACCTTGCCTGGGCAAAACAGGATAGCTGGCCCTGGTGATGTGAGTGTGGGTGAACTGTTTGCTACATTGGGTGAGCTAGCAGAGGTAGTGCTGGAGAGTTCGCACTGGTGGTGACAATGAGGAAAACTGGCAGGCTGACCAACCCAGCTACCATGCAGGCCCAGAACCAGGGCTATGAGTTAGCTCACTCCAACACCCACCTCATCTATGAACTGCTGGAGCATGTGAAGGAGTCAGACCTGTAGATCCAAAGCTACAGGATCTCCATGACACAGATAACGATAAGATATCCAAGAGGATCAATAAAGGCAGTCAGGCACCATTATAATTCTTGGAAGCAGGGTCCTGCCCATTGCCATGATGGACCAAGCCGGCAACAAGGTCCGCAGGCAGCACCACGGACACAGGCACTATTATGGTGAATAAATGTATGGTGTAGTATGGTAGAGATGAGAGAGAATCAGAATGGTTCATGGCCTTTGAACAGAGGCATACCTGAGGAGGTAAAAGTGGTGAGGAGTGGGCTGATGTGGGCATGATTGCCACCCAAGGCCAAGGTGCTGTCTGGGCCTGGGCTGCAGCTGGGGCTCATGTCTGGGTTCATGGCCCTGATGCAATATCAGTCTGTTTTGATGTCCACAGCTCCTGATACCACCAAAGGCTGAGAAGAAAGGACTGTAAGGAGTTGGCCCCAACCCCTCACTGGCTACAACACTAGGGAGAAATGGTCCTGCCGCTTACTGGCTGAAGTACTCAGAAGAGAGGGTCTACACCTCACCTGGGCAGCACAATAGAGCTAACCCTGTATGCAGGGGCAAGGGTGAGCTGAGCCTGAGGGTGGGAAAATGGGAGAGTAGATCATGCCTGCCATGTGGTGAGGGAAAGGTGTTTCCTCTCACCCTTCACCACATGAAGCAGGTGACAGACCTGACCCAACCCCTCACCAGCTGCAGCACTCAGGAGAACAGACCCTCTGCCTCACCAGTGCAAAACAGTAAAGCTGACCCTG
The DNA here is from genome assembly GCA_902168425.1 of Peromyscus attwateri. Lineage (NCBI taxonomy): Eukaryota > Metazoa > Chordata > Mammalia > Rodentia > Cricetidae > Peromyscus > Peromyscus attwateri. The sequence continues at coordinate 62,069 of CABHPP010123673.1, forward strand.
TAGACAGGGGCGTGGGTGAGCCAGCCCTGAGGGCATAGCTAGAACTGCCTCCCTTATCTGCAGTGTGCCAGTGTGGGGAAGGAAAGATGCCTTCCCCTCTTGACCCCACTCCCTCTAGTTGGTGAGGGAGCTGACCCCTTTACCAGCTGCAACAATTGGGAAAGCAGGTCCTGCACCTGATCTGGGCAGCACATTGGATCTGACCCTGTTGACAGGGCACAGGTGAGTCAGTCCTGGGAATGTGAGAATGGGAAATTTGGCATATGGAGGCATGGGTGAGGGAGAGACGCCTGGGACAGGTGAGAGAACTGGTCCTGAGGTCATAAGAGTGAGAGAGCAGACTCTGCCCTCCACCAGCGGCAACCTTCTGGAGAACAGGCCCTGCATCTCACCTGGGCAGCACAATAGAGCCAATCCTGTTGGTGGAGGTGTGGGTGAGCCAGCCCCAAAGTTGTGAACATGGGAGAGCTGTCCCCATTACTCATCTTTCATGTGGTTATGTGGGTGGGGGAGAGGTGCTCTCCCCCACCCTACCCCCACCCATCAATACCCAAGGGTGAGAGAGCTGGCCCTGAGGTCATAAGAGAGGGAGAGCTGTCTCTGCTCCTCATCAGCTGCAGCACTTGGGAGAGTGGCCCCTACACTTCACCTGGACAACACTGTCCCGAAGGTGCAGGTGTGGGAGGACCAACCTTGAGGGTGTGAAAGCAGGAGAATTGGCCTAGCACCTTGCTCATTGCAGCAAGGGGTGAAACAGCCAGGCAATGGAGGAGAGCTCACCCTGGTGATAAGGACAAGAGAAAGCCAGTGGGCTGACCAACACTGCAACTACCCAGGCCCCAAATCAGGGTTATGAGTTTGCCCACCCCAATATCTACCCCATCTGTGATATGCTGGAGCACATGAAGAGACAGGTCTTGAAGACCCAAGTCTGCAGGATCTCCAGGATACAGGGCAACAACAGGATAACCAAGAGGAGTTCTAGTGAGGGCCTGGCATCAATAGTGTAGCAAAAACCAGAGGCCTCAAATCAGACCTATGACTATTTGAAATGAATGTTTGCAAGTAAAGATATAGGGATAAAAGGGAAAAAATCAATAAAAAGTTAAAAAAAACTTGAACAGATATTCACTACCTTTATTTGCATCCAGAATAAGTGTGTGTGTGTGTGTGTGTGTGTGTGTGTGTGTGTGTGTGTGCGCCCTTTCATGAGCCAAGTTAAGCTGACTTTATTAACTTTTAGTGAAATGTTTAGAATCCCTGATGAGAATAATTATGGTAAATGTTTGCTAGAAGAAGAGAAAAGCTGCCACTCTGGCTGCTAAGCATCATGTAGTTCATGGAGTCAGACAAAGGTTCAACTCTTACATCCTTCCTAGGATATAAGCGTGCAAAGTGGCTGGGGTAAGAGATATTTTAATCATGGAGATACTAGGAACTTCATTTTATGATCCTTTTATAGTGTACTTTAACAAAATATTAGTTTTTTATATGACTAGGTTTCTTCAAATAGCTAAAGCCTAATAAAGTTAGCAAGGCCATGAGTGGTTAGACACATCTTTAAGTCAGTTTCTGTTAGTCTGAATAGACCATGATAAACTTTCAAAAATCCATACTTATTCAAAATACCTGTTACCATCTTAGTCTAAGAAAAAATAAAATAACACAAACCATCTTACAATACCTCTATTTTCTAAAAAAGAGTTGGATCCAAGTTACATACATGGTATGCTATTGCAAATTAAGATTACTTATACCTAGATTTTTAATTAATAATCTCTTTTTCATAAGTTTTAAGTTAACTTTAGACTTTCTGCTTCAGCAGTAAAACCAGTAACAGTCTGTAAAAGTTAAAAAATAATGTTGATGATTACACAAACTGCAAGATGAGGTCCTGAATTATCATTTTTCTTCAAAGAACAATTTATTGACCTCGGTTTAAATGATTTGGCCTTGGAAGACAGCGTGATACCCTATGATTTGGAATCCTGATTGCACAACCAGCACACTATTATCAGTAAAATTGCAGCTATCCTAATTGTCTCTGGTGCCAGGGGTTACCTATCTCCAACTATCAGCAAGCAAGTGCAGCAGATGGTCGAATATATCGCCAACTAAAACGCAGGAGGAACTGCTAAATTCTGCTTACTGGCATCAGCAATAAGTTATCTGGGTTGAAGGTGAATGTGTTTTGTTTTCTCATCAGCATTTAAACAGAAGGTGAACTGTGTTAGGTGAGAACCTTTGAAAGTCAAGTGTAAGCATCTAGTAACTACCAGATCCAAGTTTCTCCCTATGATAATATTATTACAAAGCTTTAACTCATTTACCTAAACAGAGAACAAGCTAAAACCAGCCATTTCTGCATACAAAGATACTGTAATTTCATGTTTGCTTCTTTGTTGCAGGGTGAATATCCTCATATAAACTTATTTGAGTCACTGAGACTAGCAGCTCTTTCCTACCTGCCAAACTGAAGAGATAAATGGGGGTGTGAAGAGAATCACGTTCACTCTAACTAGTAAGAAATAATGCATGATTTTATATTATTTATTTTGTTTTTTTCCCATGTCTCACTTTTTATTTCTAACTGCTCAGCCTCTTTATTTTAGCTTATGTCTAGCTTGAGTAAGCTTTGATAGAAGTCTTTCCTTTTTCTGTATCATGCTACAATATTTCCTCTGTTATTTCTCATACCTCTAACTCAGAGACCTTCTCTGTTGTTCCTATGTTACTCCCCGCTTTCCCGTTTTCTTGTTGCCCCTCTCTTTATTTAATTATTAGTTCTCTAAGATCTAAACATCTATGGAGTACAGTTTTGTGCAACTGTGTTATAGCAATTCTCTCTCTGAACCTTTTTGAGGGTATAATTAAGGTGCATGGTCTATTTTGCTGCAGGTTAACACTAGGCTGGCTGTCAATCACTGTTTCT